>CANNZV010005999.1:0-21657 GCA_947561585.1 Caprella mutica | reverse complement strand
CTATCTACATATAAGGTTCCATCTACAGCAAAGGATCTATCTACAGTAACGGATCTATCTACAGCAAAGGACCTATCTACAGTAAAGGATCTATCTTCATCGTATGATCAATCCACAGCAAGGGATATCTGCAGCAATGGATCTATTTACAGTAAAGGAGCTATCTACAGCAAAAGATCTAACTACAATAAGGGATCTATCTGCAGCAAAGGATTTATTTACAGCAAAGGATCTATCTTCAGCAAAGGATCTTTATACAGCATAGGATCTATGTACAGTAGAGGATCTATCTACTGCATAAGATACATCTACGGCAAAGAGTCTATCTAGAGAAAAGAATCTATTTTCAGCAAAGAATCTATCTACTGAAACGGATCTATCTACAACGAAGGATCTATCTACAGCAAAGGATCAATCTACAGCAAATGATCTATCTTCAGCAAAGGTTCTTTCTACAGCATAAGATCTATCTACAGCAAAGGATCTATCTACAGCGAAAGATCTGTCAACAGCAAAGGATCTATCTACAACAAAGAATCTATTTACAGTATGGGATCTATCAACAGCAAAGATTTTATCTACAGTAAAGGATCTATCTACAGAAAAGGATCTATCTACAGAAAAGGATCTATCTACAGCGAAGGATCTATCTACAACAAAGGATCTATCTACAGCAAATGATCTATCTACGGCAAGGGATCTATCTACGGCACAGGATTTATTTATTTATTTAAAGCAATGGATCTATCTACAGAAAAGGATCTATCTACAGCGAATGATCTATCTACAACAAAGGATCTATCCACAGCAAATGATCTAACTACTACAAAGGATCTATCTACAGCAAATGTTCTATCTACAACAAAGAATATATGTACAGCAAAGAATCTATGTACAGCAAAGAATCTATGTACAGTAAAGAATCTATCTACAGCATAGGATCTATCTACAGCAAAGGATCTATCTACTGCAAAGGATCTATCTACAGCAAAGGATCTTTATACAGCATAGGATCTATGTAAAGTAAAGGATCTATCTACTGCATAGGATACATCTACTGCAAAGAATCTATCTAGAGAAAAAGAATCTATTTTCAGCAGTGAATCTATCTACAGAAACGGATCTATCTACAACGAAGGATCTATCTACAGCAAAGGATCAATCTACAGAAAATGATCTATCTTCAGCAAAGGTTCTTCATACAGCAAAAGATCTATCAACAATGAGGGATCTATCTGCAGCAAAGGATCTATCTACAGAAAAGGATCTATCTTCAGAAAAGGATCTTCATACAGCATAGGATCTATGTACAGTGATGGATCTATCTTCTGCATAGGATACATCTACTGCAAAGAATCTATCTACAGCAAAGAATCTATCTACAGCAAAGGATCTATCTACGGCAAGGGATCTATCTACGGCACAGGATTTATTTATTTATTTAAAGCAAAGGATCTATCTACAGAAAAGGATCTATCTACTACAAAGGATCTATCTACAGCAAAGGATCTATCTACAAAAAAGAATCTATGTACAGCTAAGAATTTATCTACAGCACAGGATCTATCTACAGTGAAGGATCTATCTACTGCAAAGGATCTGTCTACAGCAAAAGATCCATCTACAACAAAGAATCTATCTACAGCAAAGGACCTATCTACAGTAAAGGATCTATCTTCATCGTATGATCAATCCACAGCAAGGGATATCTGCAGCAATGGATCTATTTACAGTAAAGGAGCTATCTACAGCAAAAGATCTAACTACAATAAGGGATCTATCTGCAGCAAAGGATTTATTTACAGCAAAGGATCTATCTTCAGCAAAGGATCTTTATACAGCATAGGATCTATGTACAGTAGAGGATCTATCTACTGCATAAGATACATCTACGGCAAAGAGTCTATCTAGAGAAAAGAATCTATTTTCAGCAAAGAATCTATCTACTGAAACGGATCTATCTACAACGAAGGATCTATCTACAGCAAAGGATCAATCTACAGCAAATGATCTATCTTCAGCAAAGGTTCTTTCTACAGCATAAGATCTATCTACAGCAAAGGATCTATCTACAGCGAAAGATCTGTCAACAGCAAAGGATCTATCTACAACAAAGAATCTATTTACAGTATGGGATCTATCAACAGCAAAGATCTTATCTACAGTAAAGGATCTATCTACAGAAAAGGATCTATCTACAGAAAAGGATCTATCTACAGCGAAGGATCTATCTACAACAAAGGATCTATCTACAGCAAATGATCTATCTACGGCAAGGGATCTATCTACGGCACAGGATTTATTTATTTATTTAAAGCAAAGGATCTATCTACAGAAAAGGATCTATCTACAGAAAAGGATCTATCTACAGCGAATGATCTATCTACAATAAAGGATCTATCCACAGCAAATGATCTAACTACTACAAAGGATCTATCTACAGCAAATGTTCTATCTACAACAAAGAATCTATGTACAGCAAAGAATCTATGTACAGTAAAGAATCTATCTACAGCATAGGATCTATCTACAGCAAAAGATCTATCTACTGCAAAGGATCTATCTACAGCAAAGGATCTTTATACAGCATAGGATCTATGTACAGTAAAGGATCTATCTACAGCAAAGGATCTATCTTCAGAAAAGGATCTTTACACAGCATAGGATCTATGTACAGTAATGGATCTATCTTCAGCAAAGGATCTTTATACAGCAAAAGATCTATCAACAATGAGGGATGTATCTGCAGCAAAGGATCTATCTACAGCAAAGGATCTATCTTCAGAAAAGGATCTTTATACAGCATAGGATCTATGTAAAGTAATGGATCTATCTTCAGCAAAGAATCTATCTACAGCAAAGGATCTATCTACAGCGAAGGATCTATCTACAGAAAAGGATCTATCTACAGGAAAGGATCTATCTACAGCAAAGGATCTATTTACAGTAAAGGAGCTATCTACAGCAAAAGATCTATCAACAATGAGGGATCTATCTGCAGCAAAGGATCTATCTACAGCAAAGGATTTATTTACAGTAAAGGAGCTATCTACAGCAAATGATCTATCAACAATGAGGGATCTATCTGCAGCAAAGGATCTATCTACAGCAAAGGATCTATCTTCAGAAAAGGATCTTTATACAGCATAGGATCTATGTACAGTAATGGATCTATCTTCAGCAAAGGATCTTTATACAGCAAAAAATCTATCAACAATGAGGGATCTATCTGCAGCAAAGGATCTATCTACAGCAAAGGATCTATCTTCAGAAAAGGATCTTTACACAGCATAGGATCTATGTACAGTAATGGATCTATCTTCAGCAAAGGATCTTTATACAGCAAAAGATCTATCAACAATGAGGGATGTATCTGCAGCAAAGGATCTATCTACAGCAAAGGATCTATCTTCAGAAAAGGATCTTTATACAGCATAGGATCTATGTAAAGTAATGGATCTATCTTCAGCAAAGAATCTATCTACAGCAAAGGATCTATCTACAGCGAAGGATCTATCTAAAGAAAAGGATCTATCTACAGGAAAGGATCTATCTACAGCAAAGGATCTATTTACAGTAAAGGAGCTATCTACAGCAAAAGATCTATCAACAATGAGGGATCTATCTGCAGCAAAGGATCTATCTACAGCAAAGGATTTATTTACAGTAAAGGAGCTATCTACAGCAAATGATCTATCAACAATGAGGGATCTATCTGCAGCAAAGGATCTATCTACAGCAAAGGATCTATCTTCAGAAAAGGATCTTTATACAGCATAGGATCTATGTACAGTAATGGATCTATCTTCAGCAAAGGATCTTTATACAGCAAAAGATCTATTAAATTGCCCTTTTCCTATGGGATTGATAGTAAATTATCACCTATTTTCTAAGTAGATGAGGCTTGTTAATAAACTTATCCCATAGGGCAAAATAAGTCTCCGGGTTCTTTAACAATTATTTGTATTTCTTAACTTGAAGAGACTTGGAGGTAATTGATTGAATTCTATTAAACTGACAAATGACTAAACGGTAAAAGTTTTTAGGAAGTAAATTAAACACAAGGAAGTTTTAAATGGGTGTACTTATATTAAAGTTCGAATAGTACAGAGTTCTAAGACTTACGCACAAGTCTTTAAATAACACAACACAAGTTTTAAATAAACTAGCGGTTGAGTAAACTTTAGGGTTTTAAATAAACAAGGGTCTGAGTTGCCAGCTCACGAAACCCGTGGATGGACAAGTCCGACCAGACTTGGTCCGACCAACCAGTCTTCAAGAGACCATCGCGAACTATGAACACTTTAGCTAGGTGCCAATGGTATTTAAAGAGTGAACTGGAGAGTCCAACCTTCCAGTGAGTGAATAAACTTCTGTTAAGGTACTGATAGTACTTTTCAAAGATGTTTTTCTACTCACTGCAGATAGAAATAACACACAATGCATTATTCAAATTTAACACGCTAGTGGTAATGGCTTTCTATACGATTAACATATAGATCGATCAGATTTACTAATAGTTCATTTTAGTGAAACCTGATTTGCTAATAAACATCCAAATTTAAGCATACTATTTCAGAGTCCTGTTTAACCTATACATGATCAGAAATGTTACAAGTTCCTAACTATTAATTAAGTATTTCAATTAGAATAATTGAAGTACTTACTTAATTAATTAAGTATTAATTTCAATTCTATCTATAGAAAAAGAACTCAATATTCTAAGTTGTATAACTGATTTACAAAGTTCATGAAGTTATATAACTTAGTACAAATTATAAAGTTATATTCTGAGTTACAAGTTATAGCTCTGGGTTACAAGTTATAAAGTTATGTTCTGAGGTTACAAGTTATATTAGCGGCTTACATCAAGCTATTCGTTTATAATTATATTCGAGCTCCTAGCGAGAATAACATGACCATAAATTTAAATAGCATTTCCTTCTAATGAACAGTGTACAAGATTAAAAAGATTATGTCTGATTAAATGATTATCAAATTATAGAAATTGAAAGATTAAGTAAAAATACAAGTTCAGCGTATTAACAATCTTTCTATTGTTAATATCACTCCCCCCTTCATGTTTCAACCGACTTGTCGGTTGAATTTCAATTTCTAAACCCTTATTATCGAAATCCAATCGAAAAAATATCCTAACAAATTTCGAACAACACTCGGAAAACATCCTATGAAATTTCTTAAAATTTCTAAGTCCGAAACACAAATTATATCTATTAAAACAAAAGAAATTTAATCACTCGATTCATGTATTATGAATTTCAGATTAAAATTTGATCTGCTAAATAGATCAGTCTTTTCATCATAAAATTTGTGTGTACAAAAATATGATGACAAGACAGTTCCTATCATATATGTAATCATGAATTCTACCTCTGGTCACGATATTAAATCAAAATAGAGTGAAAATTTATAAGTTATTCTACTCATATTCAGAAACATACATCAAAAATATATTTTCATTTTATGGAATTTATTTAACTAATAAAGATATTCAAATATCTAACCTTGTTTATAATTATTCAAAATTGAACCTGAAATCCCATTTCATCCAGTTCTAAAATTTCAAAACATGAAACATCAAATTATGAATCTCAAATTCAAGTTGAACAATCATAAAACTTCAATCTATAACTGCTAAATTTATATTTTTAATTTTTTTAAATAAAAGTAACCATTACCTTTCTAAAAATTAAATATTTATGTTCTCATTTCTTAAACACTTAAATGGAAATAGTATCCAGGTGAATGTCTAGTCATTGAAAACACTCTTAAAGTTTTTCTTCAAAATATAAAGTTCGTTTAATACTTTACTGCAATATAGTCCAACTATAAACATCTTACTTTCATTCAAGAACCAAAATTATAATGCTTACAATTAAGATTATCAATAAAATCTAAGCATACGATTATAATATATCTACTATTATTATATCTTCTACTTCAAGCATAGTAATTTGAAACGTCGGAAATAAAGTTAAGTGATTTTCAAATGAAATTAATTTCAAAATCAATAGAGATTAATTACTTTTCATATTTCCAATAAATATAATCTATAATCAATAGAACTTAGTTAACTTTTATATCTCAAATGAATATAAGCTATAGTCAATAGAACTTAGTTAACTTTTATATCTCAAATGAATATAAGCTATAGTCAATAGAACTTAATTAACTTTTATATCTCAAATGAATATAATCTTACATCAAAAACTTCATTATAGTTTATTCTAATTCCAAAATATTCATTTCAAAATATATGAGTATAACTAAATTCGTTATTACTTATCTTAAACTTCTCTTTTCTTAAACTATGGTTATATATGTTATGTAATATCATATGAGCTATATTATTGGTTAGTATTCATCTATACTATTGTTAGCTTTACATAACTTATTTTTATTCGTATTGAATAAACATATTCAGATTTCGTTTAAAATATTCAATGAAATTAAAAGTTACTTTAAATCAAATGTTCAACTTCGAAATCTGTAAACTATCAAATGAAATCTTAAGTAATCCTTTAAAGAATTAATTTTCAAAATAAACATCAATGATTAAATGCTCATAACCTGAATGTTTCAATAAGCAATTAATATTTAAACTTTCTTTAAAGTAAATTCAAAGTATAGAAATCTAAGTTAATTGGACTAAAATAATAATCCAAAATTTAGAATAATAAGATCCAGGTGAAATGATCTAAATGTGTCGGTACCATCAGAGAAGACTTCTCAATGTAGGTACATGAGAGTTGAAGCCCCCATGTTCATTCTCCTCCTTCAGAATGAATGGTTCCCTCAGGTTATCTGGCATTGGTTTGTGACGTCACCAAGTATGACTGCTAAGTCGTCACCAAGTATGATTGTGAAGTCATCATCAAGTATGACTGTGAAGTCATCATCAAGTATGACTGTGAAGTCATCACCAAGTGTGCTCCACTGCTCAGCCTTCTCGTCACTAGGCGTAGCTCGGCTTATCCTTTTCGGATCAACAAGTTACTGGTGTTGGATTGTTCCAACATCTGGTTTGTTATTGCTCTGCTCCAGTTTCTCGAGAGATGTTTTTCAAGTTTTGGGAATAAAATAAATCAGCATTAATTTAAGTATAATTAGGATTATATTTTTACCTAACTATTACTTTTAGACTTACAGTTGAAGGATAATATTACTATTTTACTATTGCTAAAACATGATTGTTTTAATTATTTCCAAAATTTTGTACAATGATTCTACAAAATTCTTTAATATTATAGTATTGTTATAATCCTTCAAGTAATATCATAGTTTGATAATATATATCTCACATAACATTTATTTCAAAATATACCTCATTCAGTTTACAATACATATTCCTATTGTTATAAAACTGTAAAGAAGGGGTTAGTTTATATATATAACATATTTTTCACTTAAAACTAGGTTCATGAAAATCTTGGACACAATCAAAACTGTTATGTTTCTTTTTATTGTTACGTTACTTTACAAGATTTTCACTTATAGTGATAAATTCATAGTAAAATCAAGTAATTCACCTTCAACCGATGTCTTGCCCATATCGTCAGATCGTCAGATGGATGGGGTTCATTGCTTTTCGTTAGCCTCCTTTACGTGTGTTTCTGCAATTACAGGTGAACTTTACTAGCTTATACAAGAAACTTACATCTTACATAGATTATTTATCTACCATTACATTACATTTCATCAATAGTTATAAGTGTTAGTCAACATAATTTTCTTAATTACTCTTAACTTACAAACACACAGTTATTTATATATATTTTATGTTTCACTAAACATCAATGCATTATATATATAATTTACATTTCTTTAAACATCAGTGTATATTGTAGTTACCCTTAAGAGTTAATGTTATTGATCTAACCATTGAAAGAAATTAATTGAACACAAACTATGTCGTTTTTTAGCTATTCATTATATTTCGTTATGTTCCTTTTATAATCATAAATTCTCGTACAGAATTAAATCTCATTATTTTTTTCATTTGCTTTAACTCAAGTTTAATGTATTCATTAATTTTTCAAGTAATAATTTAAATATCATAAAGATTCTTGCTATCATTAAACTCAATTCTCAAAAATATTTTCGTAATTCCCATTTATCACTAAAGAGCCTTTTACTCTTATTTCAGTATCATTAAACTTTTCAACAGTTTTCTTTATATTGAATCCTTACATTATTTATTAAATTATTTAACTGTCCCTTTTAAACTCAAACTTTTTAATTACATTTAAGCTGCTATACTGAGTTTAATTAATAAATCATTTATTTTTAAGAAATAAATTCGTTCTATTCAATCACTTTTATTATTTTTATACTACCTTTTATACTCATGTAAAATCAACTACATTCATTCCTTTACAAATCTGGAAATATTACGGTTCCCCCTTGAAGTTTTCTTTAAAAGAAGATTTTCTTTTCAGGGTATTTACTGTACTCTGGTTGACCTTTGAACCTGCAATTACTGTTTTTTCTTAGTAATATTTACCCTTACAGTTTAGAATGAATATTCTTTATGTATTAGGAATATCCCCTTTTTTCAAATATCAACATATAATTAATTATACATCTTGACTCATATCCTTCTGATATATTTATCTCACAATTCCATGTATAATCACACTTAATTACACTTCAATTCATTATTGTAATCCTTTTGGGGTCTAATTTTATTCTTCATTCTGAGAGGAATAAATAGAATGTTCCCCTAGATTATTCTGAAATTCTTTAGAGTCTATTTTATTCTTCGTTCTGAGAGGAATAAATAGAATGTTCGCCTAACTTATGTTTGGAAATTCTTTAGGGTCTACTTTATTCTTCATTCTGAGAGGAATAAATAGAATGTTCGCCTAACTTATGTTTGGAAATTCTTTAGGGTCTATTTTATTCTTCATTCTGAGAGGAATAAATAGAATGTTCCCCTTAAGATTGATTCAAACATTTCCTTCATAACAGAATGGTTATATATTTATATATTATCATATATAAAAGTTTTAACGAACTATATTTTTCAGCAATTATTTTATATATCATTGTACATAAACATTAGAATTTAAGTACATGTATATTATATTGCATGTTTTCATTGTTCATTATACATTCAATAATATTCGACTATTTATTTAGAATTCATTCCCAAATTTATATATCAAGAATTCAGTATCTTTATTTTAATTAACAAGTACAAACATTTTTATTTATCATCTTGAAAATCAAAAATTCAACATAAAATATTACACTTCTATTATAAATAAAAGAATTCAAATTAAATGTGAAATAATATTTATTAAAATATTTGCTTCGTATCTTGTTATCATTCAAATCATTCGTTAAACTCTCCATTTGTTATGGTGTTTCAAATATTAGTTCCCGCTCCATCTTGGATTGTATTACAATACAGTTCATAGAGAACAGTAGATTGATTTACTGCATGTCATTTAATTATAAATAACTATTAATTCTTATTCATACATTGTTCTTACAGGTTCTTATTCCCACACAAGTAATAACTTATATTACTGCAGTTCCTCAAATTTATCATAGTATTAAATTATGATATTACACTTATTTCATGACATTAATTCCATGATTTTATTTCGACGAAGAACCTGTAACTCATTTATTTATCAAACATTACAGTTATCATTAAAAGAAATCATCAAGAGCTCTCTTTCAAACTCATTTATTTTATCAAATAATTAATTAAATAATTAATTATTACTTCTGGGTAACCTACTGGAATAATCACATTAATTCCTATATCTTTTATTCTCCATATAATATTCATTATTTTATTCATATTATATCCTTGCTATCGTCAACTATAGTGTTACTGACTGTACCACCTCGACTAATTTTAATAGCTCTGTTGACAATAACTTCCCACTTGAAATTTACATCGCTTCCTTCAAGATTACGTTTAGTCTTGACTTTTTACTAGTCAACTATTATAAAATCAAGTTTCGTTATATTTTTACGTTAAGTTATATTTTTATATATATAACGTTTGCTATATTTTATACTTTATTAAAAGAAAAATAGTCTTAAGATAATTGTTTTATCTCTTATACATTTATGTTCGATTGCTTGCATTTAATTCACTATTCAAATCAAGTCTTGTAATTTAATTATAAAATTCAGCAAATCTTTGCTCTTATAGTATTTTCTTTCTCAGAATTATCGTCTGACAAATACAATTGTCTGAATTCACATCGTTTTTTATACGATTATTTCGTTCATATGAACTAATCACCATTGGCGATTATTATAAGTTATTATTCGTCACTGGAATAATTACAACAACTTCTTATTTAACGGATAATTATTTATACTCAATATATATTCAATATACGTAAACGGCATTGAATCTTTCTTATATCGTTGTTTCTTTCATTATTGAGTTGCTGGAGATTTTACGTTAAAGCATATAATTATTTAATTACGTTAAACAATAACCTTTAATCAAATCAATTATTTCTTACTTTCAATTATTACAGGAATATAGTTTGAAACTAGATCACATATTGATTATTTAGTATCAAACCTACTTTTCCCCTCTATGTTACCACATATTACCCGATATTACAATAACTATGGTTAAGCAGTATTAACCTCTAGGTAACTTTAAATCTCTTCAAAATATTTAATATACAATATTAATATCAAAATAGTCATTTAAATATTCAAGATATATATATATATATATATCTATATCTTTCCTTTTCAATCCTTTAAAATGTTTCACTCTTTTTATACTGAGTCACACCTCTGAGTTTAATATTTACGTTATATCTTAATCTGACTCGATTATCATTAATCACTGAAACGATTGACAGGTTCTTTTTCAAACACTGCGATTATTACTATTTGAATAGGAATACATCATAATTATCAATTGACTTCATCCCTGAAAATTAGGTATGATTCGTTACATATGTACGTTACGTGCATATCATAGGTATTTCCGGTTTACCTGAAACCTTGTTTATTTTTATAAATATAAATTGACATTATAATTATCTATTGACTTCATCCCTGAAAATTAGGTATGATTTCGTCATATATGTACAATACGTGCACATCTTAGGTATTTGCGGTTTTACCTGAAACCCTTTTTATATTTTATAATATTACAACTCAATGTTGTATCTTAGGTATTTGCGGTTTTACCTGAAACCCTTTTTATATTTTATAATATCACAACTCAATGTTGTATCTTAGGTATTTACGGTTTTACCTGAAACCCTTTTTATATTTTATAATATCACAACTCAAAGTTGTATCTTAGGTATTTACGGTTTTACCTGAAACCCTTTTTATATTTTATAATATCACAACTCAATGTTGTATCTTAGGTATTTACGGTTTTACCTGAAACCTCGTCTATATTTTATAATATGACAACTCATTTGACTTTCACTGACTTAAAGGATGTTTTGACCCTATAGTCAGATATTCACATTCGTGACTGTACTTTCGGTATATTTCTATATGATATAACCGTTTCTATGATATCAACTTCTCTGGATATCACTTTCTCTTGATATTACCTACTAAACAAAACAGCGTAATTTATAATTTCCAAAGATTTTTATCGACGTTATTGCTTTTTAAGCCACAAACAATAAATATCATTTCATTAAAATATGCAAAATTAATGAAATACGAGAATGGGTTAATTACTTCCATTCCAGTACTAAAAATATGGAAAATTACCTCGTTAATATAAAATAGGTATATCGTTACTTTACCAAATTCACCTTTGGTTATTTACATGACAAATTCACAGGTTATAAGACCCATTTAATTTATCATCGACTTGGAATATTTTTATTCTCCTTATCTGTGAATATACAGTTACATATTCCATCTGTATCTCTATTTATGAGTACACAGGTTACTACTAATATATTTGCAACTATGTATATTAGCTCATTTAAACATTGTTCTAATGTTTTTTACTTAATACTTTAAAAATTCATACTTTCAAAATAGTATTTTAAGTTCGTTCTCATCATTTGAACTTTCTCTCTAAGCTTCTTCGAAATTCTTATATACGATTTTCTGAATTCCTTTATAATTATTTATTATAATTATACTTCGCCTTTTATAGGACAACAACAGTTATTTTGTTATATAACGTGCTTTCCACGTTATTTGCAATCTTCGCACATTTATAAAACTTTCACTTTCTGAAACATACGTTCCATAAGTTTTCAATGATTTTACTTATAGAATAATTATGCAAAATAAATTAGATTTTAAATGTCGTTCTCAGTCAGATGATTATAAAAGTACTGAAATACATGGTATTATTAGCCTGTCAAAATGTAAATAGGTTTCACTATCCCGACACATCTAAAATATTCTGTGCAATTAATATATTCCCAGATTCAATTATATCTGTTAAAAGTTTATTACCTTTAAATGATACACATTGACTAAAATTGTCATATCATCTTACTTTTTACTAACTGCGCTATTTGAGGCTACTGGTCTTTGACACTACTTTTTTCTCCACTATTTGAGACTATGATATAAATCTATCATTCCCCCAGGAATGTAGTGTCATAACTACACTTTATATTACTATAGGGACCTTTGTGGCAGGTTGTAACTATTTGTGTCGTATTTTGGTAAAGCCATTCTTTATTACATACTACCTTATCTAACAAAACCTTTCAATATACACTGTAAAGATTAGTAATTAGTAAAGATTAATAAAGACAATATAAAATTCGCAATACAAAAATATAAGTAGACATTATTATATTCCAGACACAAAATTCATTACAATATATTAACTTTAGGTTAAATAGTTAAATAGCATCACCTAATTTGCCTCTCGTTGTTTAGCTGCCTGTTTACCAGATGGTAGTGTAGATTATAAATCTCATGTAGGGTTGCCTCATAGCTTTCCTTTTTTCTGGAGTCATTCGATTTCTTCTGTTCTCCCGTTTAGATTGTAGATTTCATGAAGTATTGCCTCGTAGCTCTCCTTTTTTCTACTTGCGCTGTTTCTTGTCCTCTTCTTACTGCCTTTCCTTCGTAATCCCTTGGGTGATTACCGCCAGATAAAGTGAGTTTCTGTCGCGATGTGTTTTTGTCGCTGTTAGTACTTTGACGCTATTGCTTAGCCACCTTCACTTAATTTGGCGTATCCATGCTCAGCTCGAAGTTTGTGTTGCAGCTTGGATGATTGAGTTTATTTATACGCACCGCTCGTTTTATACTCAGCTCGAATTTTCTCACCGGTCTTTAGAATATTAATGGTATTCTGGAACAGTTTTTTACAGTTAACTGCTGTTAACTTGAAAAGTATCCTTTCACATGTCATGTGAATCTTTTCTGTTGCTTTTCCTTCCTTTTTTATGAAGTGCTGCAGGACTTCCGTATGTGAGTTGAAAGGGTGTGTTCTCCAATATGTGATGGAACAGTGTGTTCTCCCATCGGCATTGTAGAGTTGCTCCCGTAATGTCCTTTTATCGGAAGGAGTGTGATTGGCTAGTTCACTCGCATTTCATTCAATGCTTACCTAGTGATTAACACTGTATAACACTAGGGTTTCATAGTTCTGGTTTTGTATCCTCTTTATCACTGGATACACTGTCTTTCCAACTTTCCTTTTACTTCTCTAAAATCTTTAAACCATTTATATTAAGTCAATTCTTTTCGTTAATAGATTCTAACCTCTTTTTTCCTCCCTCTTTTCTTCAAGACCGTTTGAAGATGCCAATATTAAATTGCCCTTTTCCTATGGGATTGATAGTAAATTATCACCTATTTTCTAAGTAGATGAGGCTTGTTAATAAACTTATCCCATAGGGCAAAATAAGTCTCCGGGTTCTTTAACAATTATTTGTATTTCTTAACTTGAAGAGACTTGGAGGTAATTGATTGAATTCTATTAAACTGACAAATGACTAAACGGTAAAAGTTTTTAGGAAGTAAATTAAACACAAGGAAGTTTTAAATGGGTGTACTTATATTAAAGTTCGAATAGTACAGAGTTCTAAGACTTACGCACAAGTCTTTAAATAACACAACACAAGTTTTAAATAAACTAGCGGTTGAGTAAACTTTAGGGTTTTAAATAAACAAGGGTCTGAGTTGCCAGCTCACGAAACCCGTGGATGGACAAGTCCGACCAGACTTGGTCCGACCAACCAGTCTTCAAGAGACCATCGCGAACTATGAACACTTTAGCTAGGTGCCAATGGTATTTAAAGAGTGAACTGGAGAGTCCAACCTTCCAGTGAGTGAATAAACTTCTGTTAAGGTACTGATAGTACTTTTCAAAGATGTTTTTCTACTCACTACAGATAGAAATAACACACAATGCATTATTCAAATTTAACACGCTAGTGGTAATGGCTTTCTATACGATTAACATATAGATCGATCAGATTTACTAATAGTTCATTTTAGTGAAACCTGATTTGCTAATAAACATCCAAATTTAAGCATACTATTTCAGAGTCCTGTTTAACCTATACATGATCAGAAATGTTACAAGTTCCTAACTATTAATTAAGTATTTCAATTAGAATAATTGAAGTACTTACTTAATTAATTAAGTATTAATTTCAATTCTATCTATAGAAAAAGAACTCAATATTCTAAGTTGTATAACTGATTTACAAAGTTCATGAAGTTATATAACTTAGTACAAATTATAAAGTTATATTCTGAGTTACAAGTTATAGCTCTGGGTTACAAGTTATAAAGTTATGTTCTGAGGTTACAAGTTATATTAGCGGCTTACATCAAGCTATTCGTTTATAATTATATTCGAGCTCCTAGCGAGAATAACATGACCATAAATTTAAATAGCATTTCCTTCTAATGAACAGTGTACAAGATTAAAAAGATTATGTCTGATTAAATGATTATCAAATTATAGAAATTGAAAGATTAAGTAAAAATACAAGTTCAGCGTATTAACAATCTTTCTATTGTTAATAGCAAAGGATCTTTATACAGCAAAAGATCTATCAACAATGAGGGATCTATCTGCAGCAAAGGATCTATCTACAGCAAAGGATCTATCTTCAGAAAAGGATCTTTATACAGCATAGGATCTATGTACAGTAATGGATCTATCTTCAGCAAAGAATCTATCTACAGCAAAGGATCTATCTACAGCAAAGGATTTATCTACAGAAAAGGATCTATCTACAGGAAAGGATCTATCTACAGCAAAGGATCTATTTACAGTAAAGGAGCTATTTACAGCAAAAGATCTATCAACAATGAGGGATCTATCTGCAGCAAAGGATCTATCTACAGCAAAAGATCTAACTACAATAAGGGATCTATCTACGGCAAAGGACTTATTTATTCATTTACATCAAAGGATCTTAGATCTATCTACAGCTAAGGATCTATCTACAGTAAAAGATCAATCTACTACGAAGGATCTATCCACAGCAAAGGATCTATCTAAAACAAAGAATCTATCTACAGCAAAGAATCTATGTTCAGCAGATAATCTATCTACAGCAAATGATCTATCTACAGCAAAGGATCAATCTACAGACAACGATCTATCTAAAGTAAAGGGACTATATACAGCAAAGGATCCATCAACAGTTAAGGATCTATCAACAGCAAAGGATCAATCTATAATAAATGATCTATTTACAACAAAAGCTCTATCCACAGCAAAGGATCTATCTACATCAAAGGATCTATCTACAGGAAAGGATCGATCTACAGCAAAGGATCTATTTACAGTAAAGGAGCTATCTACAGCAAATGATCTATCAACAATGAGGGATCTATCTGCAGCAAAGGATCTACCTACAGCAAAGGAGCTATCTACAGCAAAAAATCTATCAACAATGAGGGATCTATCTGCAGCAAAGGATCTATCTACAGCAAAGGATCTATCTTCAGAAAAGGATCTTTATACAGCATAGGATCTATGTACAGTAATGGATCTATCTTCAGCAAAGGATCTTTATACAGCAAAAGATCTATCAACAATGAGGGATGTATCTGCAGCAAAGGATCTATCTACAGCAAAGGATCTATCTTCAGAAAAGGATCTTTATACAGCATAGGATCTATGTAAAGTGATGTTTCTATCTTCAGCAAAGATTCTATCTACAGCAAACGATCTATCTACAGCGAAGGATCTATCTACAGAAAAGGATCTATCTACAGGAAAGGATCTATCTACAGCAAAGGATCTATTTACAGTAAAGGAGCTATCTACAGCAAAAGATCTATCAACAATGAGGGATCTATCTGCAGCAAAGGATCTATCTACAGCAAAGGATCTATTTACAGTAAAGGAGCTATCTACAGCAAATGATCTATCAACAATGAGGGATCTATCTGCAGCAAAAAATCTACCTACAGCAAAGGAGCTATCTACAGCGAAAAATCTATCAACAATGAGGGATCTATCTGCAGCAAAGGATCTATCTACAGCAAAGGATCTATCTTCAGAAAAGGATCTTTATACAGCATAGGATCTATGTACAGTAATGGATCTATCTTCAGCAAAGGATCTTTATACAGCAAAAGATCTATCAACAATGAGGGATCTATCTGCAGCAAAGGATCTATCTACAGCAAAGGATCTATCTTCAGAAAAGGATCTTTATACAGCATAGGATCTATGTACAGTAATGGATCTATCTTCAGCAAAGAATCTATCTACAGCAAAGGATCTATCTACAGCAAAGGATCTATCTACAGAAAAGGATCTATCTACAGCAAATGATCTATCTTCAGCAAAGGATCTTTATACAGCAAAAGATCAATCAACAATGAGGGATCTATCTGCAGCAAAGGATCTATCTACAGAAAAGGATCTATCTTCAGAAAAGGATCTTTATACAGCATAGGATCTATATACAGTAATGGATCTATCTTCTGCATAGGATACATATACTGCAAAGAATCTATCTACAGCAAAGAATCTATCTTCAGCAAAGAATCTATCTACAGCAAAGGATCTATCTACAGCAAAGGATCTATCCACAGAAAAGGATCTATCTACAGCAAAAGATCTATCTGCAGTCAAGGATTTATCTACTGCAAAGGATCTCTCTACAGCAAAAGATCAATCTAAAGTTAAGGATCTATCTTAAGCAAAGGATCTATCCACAGCAAAATATCTATCTAAAGCCAATGATCTATCTACAACAAAGGATCTATTTACAACAGCAGAACTTTATACCCTAATGGATCTATCTACAGCAAAGGATCTATCTACAGCAAAGTGATCTATCTTCAGTAAGAGATCTATCTACAGCAAAGAATCTGTCTACACCAAAGGATTTTTTACAGCACAGGATCTATCTACAGCAAAGAATCAATCTACAGCAAAGGACCTATCTACAGTAAAGGATCTATCAACATCATAGGATCAATCCACAGCAAGGGATCTATCTACAGCAAAGGATCTATTTACAGTAAAGGAGCTATCTACAGCAAAAGATCTATCAACAATGAGGGATCTATCTGCAGCTAAGGATCTATCTACAGCAAAGGATCTATCTTCAGCAAAGGATCTTTATACAGCATAGGATCTATGTACAGTAATGGATCTATCTACTGCATAGGATACATCTGCTGCAAAGAATCTATATACAGCAAAGAAACTATCTTCAGCAAAGAATCTATCTACAGCAAAGGATCTATCTACAGCAAAGGATCTATCTACAGCAAAGGATCTATCTTCAGTCAAGGATTTATCTACTGCAAAGGATCTCTCTACAGCATAGGATCAATCTAAAGTTAAGGATCTATCTTAATCAAAGGATCTATCTACAGCAAAGGATCTATCTACAGTAAAAGATCTATCTAAAGCAAAATATCTATCTACAACAAACGATTTATCTACAGCAAAGGATCTATCTACATATAAGGTTCCATCTACAGCAAAGGATCTATCTACAGTAACGGATCTATCTACAGCAAAGGACCTATCTACAGTAAAGGATCTATCTTCATCGTATGATCAATCCACAGCAAGGGATCTATCTGCAGCAATGGATCTATTTACAGTAAAGGAGCTATCTACAGCAAAAGATCTAACTACAATAAGGGATCTATCTGCAGCAAAGGATTTATTTACAGCAAAGGATCTATCTCCAGCAAAGGATCTTTATACAGCATAGGATCTATGTACAGTAGAGGATCTATCTACTGCATAAGATACATCTACGGCAAAGAGTCTATCTAGAGAAAAGAATCTATTTTCAGCAAAGAATCTATCTACTGAAACGGATCTATCTACAACGAAGGATCTATCTACAGCAAAGGATCAATCTACAGCAAATGATCTATCTTCAGCAAAGGTTCTTTCTACAGCATAAGATCTATCTACAGCAAAGGATCTATCTACAGCGAAAGATCTGTCAACAGCAAAGGATCTATCTACAACAAAGAATCTATTTACAGTATGGGATCTATCAACAGCAAAGATTTTATCTACAGTAAAGGATCTATCTACAGAAAAGGATCTATCTACAGAAAAGGATCTATCTACAGCGAAGGATCTATCTACAACAAAGGATCTATCTACAGCAAATGATCTATCTACGGCAAGGGATCTATCTACGGCACAGGATTTATTTATTTATTTAAAGCAATGGATCTATCTACAGAAAAGGATCTATCTACAGCGAATGATCTATCTACAACAAAGGATCTATCCACAGCAAATGATCTAACTACTACAAAGGATCTATCTACAGCAAATGTTCTATCTACAACAAAGAATATATGTACAGCAAAGAATCTATGTACAGTAAAGAATCTATCTACAGCATAGGATCTATCTACAGCAAAGGATCTATCTACTGCAAAGGATCTATCTACAGCAAAAGATCTTTATACAGCATAGGATCTATGTAAAGTAAAGGATCTATCTACTGCATAGGATACATCTACTGCAAAGAATCTATCTAGAGAAAAAGAATCTATTTTCAGCAGTGAATCTATCTACAGAAACGGATCTATCTACAACGAAGGATCTATCTACAGCAAAGGATCAATCTACAGAAAATGATCTATCTTCAGCAAAGGTTCTTCATACAGCAAAAGATCTATCAACAATGAGGGATCTATCTGCAGCAAAGGATCTATCTACAGAAAAGGATCTATCTTCAGAAAAGGATCTTTATACAGCATAGGATCTATGTACAGTGATGGATCTATCTTCTGCATAGGATACATCTACTGCAAAGAATCTATCTACAGCAAAGAATCTATCTACAGCAAAGGATCTATCTACGGCAAGGGATCTATCTACGGCACAGGATTTATTTATTTATTTAAAGCAAAGGATCTATCTACAGAAAAGGATCTATCTACTACAAAGGATCTATCTACAGCAAAGGATCTATCTACAGCAAAGGATCTATCTACGGCAAGGGATCTGTCTACGGCACAGGATTTATTTATTTATTTAAAGCAAAGGATCTATCTACAGAAAAGGATCTATCTACTACAAAGGATCTATCTACAGCAAAGGATCTATCTACAAAAAAGAATCTATGTACAGCTAAGAATTTATCTACAGCACAGGATCTATCTACAGTGAAGGATCTATCTACTGCAAATGATCTGTCTACAGCAAAAGATCCATCTACAACAAAGAATCTATCTACAGCAAAGAATCTATGTTCAGCAGATAATCTATCTACAGCAAATGATCTATCTACAGCAAAGAATCAATCTACAGACAATGATCTATCTAAAGTAACGGGACTATATACAGCAAAGGATCCATCAACAGTTAAGGATCTATCAACAGCAAAGGATCAATCTATAATAAATGATCTATTTACAACAAAAGTTCTATCTACAGCAAAGGATCTATCTACAGCAAAGGATCTATCTACAGGAAAGGATCTATCTACAGCAAAGGATCTATTTACAGTAAAGGAGCTATTTACAGTAAAAGATCTATCAACAATGAGGGATCTATCTGCAGCAAAGGATCTATCTACAGCCAAGGATCTATCTTCAGCAAAGGATCTTCATACAGCAAAAGATCTATCAACAATGAGGGATCTATCTGCAGCAAAGGATCTATCTACAGAAAAGGATCTATCTTCAGAAAAGGATCTTTATACAGCATAGGATCTATGTACAGTGATGGATCTATCTTCTGCATAGGATACATCTACTGCAAAGAATCTATCTACAGCAAAGAATCTATCTACAGCAAAGGATCTATCTACAGCAAAGGATCTATCTACAGTCAAGGATTTATCTACTGCAAAGGATCTCTCTACAGCAAAGGATCAATCTAAAGTTAAGGATCTATCTTAAGCAAAGGATCTATCTACAGCAAAATATCTATCTAAAGCCAATGATCTATTTTCAACAAAGGATCTATTTACAACAGCAGAACTTTATACCCTAATGGATCTATCCACAGCAAAGGATCTATCTACAGCAAAGTGATCTATCTTCAGTAAGAGATCTATCTACAGCAAAGAATCTGTCTACACCCAAGGATTTTTTACAGCACAGGATCTATCAACAGCTGAGGATCAATCATTAGCAAAAGATATATTTACAACAAAAGTTCTATCTACAGCAAAGGATTTATCTACAGGAAAGGATCTATCTACAGCAAAGGATCTATTTACAGTAAAGGAGCTATCTAGAGCAAAAGATCTATCAACAATAAGGGATCTATCTACAGCAAATGATCTATCTACAGCAAAGTGTTCTATCTACAGTAAGGGATCTATCTACAGCATAGAATCTATCTACACCAAAGGATCTTTCTACAGCGAAAGATCTGTCAACAGCAAAGGATCTATCTACAGCAAAGTATCTATTTACAGCAGAAGATCTTTCTACAGCAGAGGATCTTTCTACAGCAAAGGATCTATCAACAGCAAAGGATCTATTTTCAGTATGGGATCAATCTACAGCAACGGTTTTATCTACAATAAAAGATCTATCTACAGAAAAGGATCTATCTACAGCAAAGAATCTATCTACAGAAAAGGATCTATCTACAGCAAAGGATCTATCTACGGCAAGGGATCTATCTACGGCAAAGGACTTATTTATTCATTTACATCAAAGGATCTTAGATCTATCTACAGCTAAGGATCTATCTACAGTAAAAGATCAATCTACTACGAAGGATCTATCTACAGCAAAGGATCTATCTAAAAAAAAGAATCTATGTACAGCTAAGAATCTATCTACAGCACAGGATCTATCTACAGTGAAGGATCTATCTACTGCAAAGGATCTGTCTACAGCAAAGGATCTATCTACAACAAAGAATCTATCTACAGCAAAGAATCTATGTTCAGCAGATAATCTATCTACAGCAAATGATCTATCTACAGCAAAGGATCAATCTACAGACAACGATCTATCTAAAGTAACGGGACTATATACAGCAAAGGATCCATCAACAGTTAAGGATCTATCAACAGCAAAGGATCAATCTATAATAAATGATCTATTTACAACAAAAGCTCTATCCACAGCAAAGGATCTATCTACATCAAAGGATCTATCTACAGGAAAGGATCTATCTACAGCAAAGGATCTATTTACAGTAAAGGAGCTATCTACAGCAAATGATCTATCAACAATGAGGGATCTATCTGCAGCAAAGGATCTACC
>CANNZV010005998.1:0-21672 GCA_947561585.1 Caprella mutica | reverse complement strand
CTTTTGTAGCTTCTCGTTCATCTTCTTTTATATTCTCTATTTCTTCTTTTATAATCTCTTGAAGTTTAGTAGGCAAAAAAGGTCTAGGAATTATAAAATCTCTTGATTTATCAAAAGGTAATTCTTCACTTGAAATAGCTCCAAGTCTTTTTGAGTACTGCTTAATTATATTAAATTTATCATCTATAAAGCTTTGATCTATAACAATTAAATCATATTTTTCTTTTACATTAGTATCATCTGTAATTGTTAATTCTAAATTTAACTTTTTACAAACCAATGAAAAAATTTGCTCTATTATTGCAGTTTCACATATCAATAATAAATTCACTTTAACTCCTGCAATTCTTTGTCTTCAAGCTTATATACCTTATCACATCTCATGGCTAAGTCATTTTCATGTGTTACAAGTATTAATCCTGCTTCATTCTCTTTAATATAATTAAATAGTGTATCCATAACCATATTTGCTGTATCTTTGTCAAGATTACCTGTTGGCTCATCTGCAAATATAATCTGAGGTTTTTTTGTTAAAACTCTTGCAATAGACAATCTTTGTTGCTGTCCACCACTTAACTCTCCCACACCTTGCTTTAAAACGTGTGCTATGCCTAAATCTTGTAATAGTTTAGTATCTACTTCTTCATTGCTTAATAACTTAGCAATATCTAAATTTTCATTTGCACTAAACCCTCTAAAAAGATAATGAGCTTGAAATATTATACCAAAATCTTCTCTTCTTATCTTTAAAAGATTTTTCTGCTTTATATCATACAAACTTTTATTTTCAAATACTACTTCACCCTCAAAAGGTTTTAATAGAGATGATAATATATTTAAAAGTGTTGATTTACCACTTCCACTTGTACCAATAATTGCGATAGATTGTTTTTTGTATAATGCTAGATTTATATTTTTAAAAAGTTCATAATCGAATTTATGAAATAGTTTTTTAGCCTCTAAAAGAGGAGGTGTAATGAGTGCCTCTTTATTATCTTGTACACCCATTACATAGTCCTTTTAAGTAGTTATAATTATAAATAATTATTAGTTACCCATTTGTGCAGCAACTTCTGCAGCAAAATCTTCTTCTTTTTTCTCGATACCATCACCAAGCTCGAATCTTACGTACTCAACGATTTCAATTGATGCATCGCAAGCTTTAATAGCTTCTTCAACAGTCATTGAATCATCCATAACATAAGTTTGAGATAATAATGCATTAGCTTTATCTAATTGAGAGTTATCTTCAATCCATCTGTTAATTTTACCTTTAACAATGTTTCCGATAATTTTTTCAGGTTTACCTTGAGCTAATAACTCTTCTTTCATAGAAGCTTCAGCAGCTGCAACTGCTTCATCAGTTAATTGTTGTTTAGAAACAAACTCAGGGATATTTTTAAGAGGCTTACCAAGTCTTACTAACTCTTCATTCTCTTTTTCGATATCAGCAATAATTGCTTTATTTTCTGATTCAATAAATTCAGCTGATAAGTCTTGGTAAGAAATAACAGTTGGTTTCATAGAAGCAGCATGCATTGCAACTTTCTTTAATAAATCAGTAGTTTTTTCTTTTGCAGCTTCATCACATTTAGCACCTAAGATAACACCTACTTTTCCTAAGTGAACGTAAGCATTTACTACAGGAGCTTCAACGTTAATAACTTTTCTAGCAACTAAGTTTTCACCGATAACAGCGATTTTCTCGTTTAAGAAAGTAGTAAACTCTTGACCTTCAATTGATGAAGCAGCTAAAGCTTCTGCATCATTGATGTTGTTTTCTTGTGCATGAGTTGTAATTTGCTTAGTTAAGTTTAAGAACTGCTCATTTTTTGCAACGAAGTCAGTTTGTGAGTTAACTTCTGTCATTGTAGCTTTAGTATTATCATCATTAACTAAAATAGTAATAATACCCTCAGCAGCAACGTTACCTGATTTTTTAGCAGCCTTTGCAAGACCTTGCTCTCTTAACCAAGTTTGTGCTTCTTCAATGTCACCATTACACTCATTTAAAGCTTTTTTACAATCTAGCATACCTGCACCAGATTTTTCTCTTAATTCTTTAATTAATTTTGGAGTTGCTCCTGCCATAATTATGCTTCCTTTGTTTCTTCAGTTGTTGCTTCAGCTTCACCTTCAGCTACAGCTTCTGCTACTACTTCTTGTGCTTCTTCAGCAGAAACAGTCTCTTCTTCTTGACCTTCTTCTTCTGCTAATGCTGCTTTACCTTCGTTCATAGCTGCAGCCATTTCGTTACAAAATAGTTGAATAGATCTGATTGCATCATCATTACCTGGAATTGGTAAATCAACTAAATCAGGGTCACAGTTAGTATCTAAAGGAGCGATAACAGTGATTCCTAATCTTCTAGCTTCTTTGATAGCAATTTTTTCTTTAACTGCATCAATAATGAACATCATATCTGGTAATTTGTTCATTTCTTTAATACCACCTAGGTAAAGCTCTAATTTTTGCTCTTTTCTAGAAAGCATTAATGCTTCTTTTTTAGTAAGTAAGTCTAATTGACCTTCTTCTCTCATCTTTTTGATGATTTCTAATTTTCTAATAGATTTTTTGATTGTTCCGTAGTTTGTTAACATACCACCTAACCATCTGTGGTTAACATATGGCATATTACAATTTTCAGCAGCTTTTTTAACAGCTTCAGAAGCTTGTTTTTTAGTACCAACAAAGATCATTGTTTGACCTTCAGCAGCTCTGTCTCTAACTACATTATATGTATATCTGAAATATCTTAATGTTTTTTGTAAATCAATAATATAAATGTTCTTTCTTACACCGAAAATGAATTTTTTCATTTTTGGATTCCATCTTCTTGTTTGGTGTCCGAAGTGTACACCACACTCTAATAGGTCTTTCATTGTAACCATAGTATCTCCTTGGATATATTTAAAATTGGGTTTTGCCTCTGTGTCCCTTAATGCAAAATTGCACAACCCATAACAGGAATTTGACACATGTGACATTTCTAATTAAAATTAGAACCGTGATTTTAGCTAAGAGAAGTTTAATTTTTGTTTAAGTGATTTTTGCAAAGCTTAATCATTAAAAGATAAGCATCTTAACTTTTGATTAGTTTTTCTACTATATAAATTGAGTTATTGCCTGTTTCATTTTTTATATCATATATAAATTTCAAAAAGCATTCTCTTGCAAGAGATAAAGTAAATATATAGAAATAGTCTATTTTCTCAAATAAAATAAAACTAATTATAGAAAGTCACAACAAAAATGTAACTATCATGAATATGTGATCTTTATTCAATATATTAATCTTTTAGACTCTCTAATTTTATTATATCATGTAGATGCGAGGTGCTGAATGTGATTTTGACTTTTTTAAAAGTGAAAATTCATGACCTGACCCCTATTTTCTAAATTTTAAAATTTTAAGTTATTTGTAAGGTGGCGACTGCCCCTATTTCATTTGCACATAAATACTTACTTTTATTTAGAGCCTAACGTTTAAAATGAGCCAATAAATTGCCCACTGTGTAATTTATTGGCTCCACTGATTTGTTATGAATCTTTGTGTCTAATTCCTTCTAATGGATGTCTTGAAATCAATCCCCACGAACCACCATTATCTTCTGATCCTCTTGCTCCGATTGCTATAAGATGGTGTTTTGTCATTTCTTCATCACAACCAACCACGGCAGATAAAGTAGATAGTTTTCGCCATTCAAACGAAGGATCTTCGAGCATTTTTTTTAATATTCTTTGACGGGATTTATCAAGTTCTTTTTGACTTTTAGATTTAAACCATTCAAGTGCAAAATTGCCTAATATCGTTAGTATAGAACCTACTATTGCACCAATCACGCCAATAAGCCCAATCCAAAATTTACTGTCACTTACTACTTGTTTAGAAATTTGTGATATTTCTTGCTCAGTCATAATTACTCCATATTTAAGATTCATAACTATTTATTATTAATATATTATATATTAATTACTCATAAAATCACTTAAAAGGAATACACTTTTAATGTTATGATATCAAGTTAGACAAAATCCCATAAGATAGGCATATTTTAATATTTTCAAGGATTTAAAAACTAAGCAACAAGAAATCGCAAAACTTATTGCCTAGTTTGATTATTTTGTTAGATATATAGAAAGACTGCTACAACAGCAAAACCTGCTAGCATGAAGTAAACTCCTCTTTTTTTGAAGCCGTTTTTTCCTTTTACCATCCAAAAAGATGATATTGCAAGAAAAGATAAAATTACACTATAGATTATTGCTAAGTAGAACCAAGCACTATCGTGTTTTGCTTTATGGGCATGAACAAAAACTTCTAAAGCAACTGGGTATCCTTTATATCGCACGTCTAGATTACCACTTGTTTGCTCATATTTTATATTTAATGTTCTCCATGCATTAAAATGCAAGACCTCATCTTCTTTTTTGATTAATTTTAATTTTAAATGCTTTTTTACATTTGCATATGATGATTCATCAAAAATCTCTTTTACTTTTCCTTGTAAAACAATTTTCTTAAACTCATCATTAAATCTATCTTTTGAAATATTTTTTTCAATTACCAGTGAATCTTTGAATTCAACTTTAAACCAACCAAGACCTCTACCTGAAAGAACAATTCCTGTAATAGCATAAATTAAAGTAAGTCCTATTACAAAATATCCAAGGTCTCTATGAAGAGACCTTATTTTTTTACTAAATGCGCTCATTTAAATCCTAAAACTTGTAAGATAACTTAACTTTAAAGTTTCTACCAACTTCGTAGTCTGTATAGTTTTGCCATTG
Source organism: Caprella mutica (assembly GCA_947561585.1). Classification (NCBI taxonomy): domain Eukaryota; kingdom Metazoa; phylum Arthropoda; class Malacostraca; order Amphipoda; family Caprellidae; genus Caprella; species Caprella mutica. The sequence goes on along the minus strand of CANNZV010005998.1, from coordinate 16,881 downwards.
TGGTTCAAAGTAAGCACCAAATGCAGTATGTTGTGCATATTTTTTATCAAAAATATTATCTATACCAAAATTAAGAGTTGCACCTTTTAAAGCTCCATTATTAATTTTATAAGTTGAATTAATATTGTGAACAGAATAACCTTTTCTTGAAACATCTGCTGTTGAACTATATGCAAAAGTATTACCTAAAACTAATTGTGAAGAATAAGCAATTTTAAATGCTTCAGAGAAACTATAGTCAACACTTGCTTTAAATGCATGAATTTTTGCAGTTTTTGGATCTTTCTTACTTCCATCACTTAAGCTTTTTTCTTCTCCATCAGAATAAGAGTGTGAAAGGCTTAAACCTAAATCATTTTTATTGTATTCAAACATAGACTCAAAACCATAAATTTTTACATCATATTGCGGTGCTAGAGCATTGTTTTTTGTTGGGTGAGAATAGTTATCTACATTATACTTATAAGCTGTAAATCCAAAGATTGAGCTATCAGCATTTAATGCACTTGATAAATCATAATCAAATCCAGCTTCATAGTTATGTCCCTCTTGGGCTTTTACACCATTTGAACTCCATGTATCAATATCGCTTTGAGAAAGAGTTAATGTTTCAGGTAATGCAGGAGCTTTGAAAATCTTACCATAACCTACTCTAAAACTTAACTCATCATTGAATTGGTATTTACCTTTAAACTTTGGTGAAACCTCATCAAAACTACCACTATACCATCCACCTAATTTAAACTTATCATATCTAGCACCTAGATTTAAAACTACATCTCCAAGTAAAATTTCATCTTCAAAATATAAACCACTTGATGTTAAAGTTCCTGAACCATCAATATTATTACTATTTACTGAATCAGTACCACTTCTAGAACTATATGATGTACCTTCGTCTCCACTTGAATTTTTTGATTGTTCATCTTTTGAATAATCAATTCCATAAGTTAATATATGATTTCCTAAAATTGATCTATTTCTTAAATCAAAACCTTCACTAGTATTTTCATAATATCTATTACCATTTTGTCCTGACTTTACACCATTACTATCAAATGTATCTGATTTTTCTCTAAACATCTCTTGTGTGTTGTAAAAAACAGTTGCATCAACTTTTACTAAATCACTATTTGGATTATATTCATAGTCTAAAGTGTATGTATCTCTTGTGATTTCATTGAAATCATTATCTGTAACTTCTGTTGCATTACCTTTTTCACCTGAAATATTTCTATTTCCACCATCATTATATTTATTATAAGATAGCTTAAGAGTGTTACTCTCATCTAATTTAAATACAGTTTTTAATAAACCACTTTCAAGTTTACTTTTTTTATCTTTTACATCACCAACTGGTGTTTCAAGATATCCATCATCAACTACATTTACGATACCTAATACATCTAAGTATTTACTAGCGCTTCCATAAAGTGCAAGATTTATACTATCTCTGTTATATCCTGTTTCATGTGACAATGAAAGTTTTCCACCAAAAGACTCACCAGCTTCTAATAAATCACTAGGATCTTTTGTTTCATAAATAAAAGAACCATTTACAACACCAGGACCACTTAATGCAGAATTTGGTCCAAGTTCAATTGAACCTATTTTTAGCATTTGGGCATCAATAGTTTGATCACCAGAATGATGGAAAAGCTGTCCTGTCATTCTTGCTCCATCAATCGTAATATTTGAAAATTTATCCTCCAAACCTCTTACATAAACTTTTTGAGAATATCTTGAACTTCCTGTAACATTTACAGAAGGAAGTGAGTCTAAGATATCTTTTACATCTGTTGCTTGAACTAAATCTAACTTATCAGATGTGATGCTTTTGATATGTGACTCAAAAGCTGTATCACTAATATTTACTTCACCTAAATCCTTGCTATTAGCATTTGCACTTAAAGCTATGGCAGCACTTAAAGATAAAGATATTAATATTTTATTTTTCATTCTTTTTCCTATGTTTAATTTAATATTGAGAATCATACTCATATAAAATCACTAATTAATCACAAAATTGCAAAAATTGTTTATTTTATCAATATTTAAATTGATAATTAGTATCATTACATAAAAATTAAAAGGCATTACATTGACAAAACCCTTAACTTCAATGAAAATAAATGATATAAATATATTAATAGTAGAAGATGAAATCGTTTTAGCAATGGCACTTGAAGTTAGCCTTAATAAAATGGGCTTTAATGTAAGTGGAATTGAAACTATACCATCAAAAGCTATACTTCATGCACAAAACAAATTTCCTGATATAGTACTAATGGATATTAATTTAAACAGTACTCAAAGTGGAATTGATATAGCAAATATAATTTGGAATAGATTTAAAATCCCTATCATATTTCTAACTTCATACACAAATGACAAAACTATAAACAAAGCTTTGGAGTGTGAACCATATGGATATTTGATAAAACCTTGTAGAGATGAAGAACTTAAAGCTACAATAAATACAGCTTTACATAAACATAGATATTTTTTCAAAAGAAAAAATGAATTAGTAAAAAATGACTCTTCTTTTTTATACTTAAAAGATAATCTAAAATTTGACAAAACAAACTGTACTTTATACAAAAATAGTGAATTGATAAAACTTACTAAAAATGAAAAGAAGCTTTTTAATTTAATTGCAAATACTACAAACTATACTGCAAGTTTTGAAAATATTTTTGCTTATATTTGGAGAGAAGATATTTATGATTTAGGAAAATTAAGAACACTTATATATAGACTAAAATTAAAAACAAAAGTTAATCTTTTTGAAAATATCTTTGAACAAGGTTATAAATTGAGGGTTAAAACTGTTGGCTAAGCTATTAGATATCAAACAATACTCTTTAAATACTAAGGTTATAATTTCTTTATTTTCACTTACTTTGTCTTTATTAATTATTCTTTTTTCGCTTATAATTCCAAAGATACAAGAAGATCAATACAAAAGACTTATAAATGAAATCGAACAAGTTCTAAGTATAACTCAAGAGCAAATAAAAGTTGCTGGAAAAGCTATAATGATGCAATCAAATCTTGAAGTACAATTAAACCAAAAGAAAATTGAACTAGAACTTCATAAGATTAAAAGTAGTTTTTCAAATAGCTCTAATATTGATTTACTTATAAAAAAACTATCCCAAAACAGTATCTTAAAAGCAAATAATTTCGCTATTAAAACAAAAGATGATTTATATGTAAGTTCAAAAAAAGATATATATAAAGATTATGATTTAAAAGAATATAATAAATGGGAAGAACATAAACTAAAAGACTTAAGTAAAAACTATGTTTACTATAAAAAATATTTTTTTTATACCATAAAACTTCAAAAAAACCTCGAACTTACAATATTTACAAGTAAATATTCTTTAAATAAAAATCATACTCCCTTCGAAAAAGATATAAAGCAAAATGTCCAAAAAGCTTTTAATACTACAAGCAAACTTCATGAAGGTAAAACTTATCTTATGTGGATGAACTCTAAAATAAAAGATGACAAGACAAAAGCACTTTTTAGTGAAGATAAAAAGATAAGAAAAGAAAGATATACACTAAGTAATATGTCAAATGTACAAAACATCTCCACAGGAAACCTAAGTGCAAAAGAAGTTTTCGAAGCTAGAAATAAAAAACCTATATCCCACATATTAAATAACAAAGAAGCTATAACTTGGGTTAGAGATTTATCAGAAGATGAAAGTAAAGAGTACATTTTTTTACTTGTAAAAACTTTATATAAAAAAGATTTATCAAAACAAGTGGATTCTGTTCTTCTAAAAATACTACCTGCAAGTCTAATCTCATTTTTACTAGTTTTAGTAATTGCTTTTTTCTTATTTAAAAGACTTTTTAAAAGTATAAATACTCTAACAAATACAGCAAAACAAATAAACAAAGGAGATAAATCAGTTAGAAGTTTTGTAAAAGGTGATGATGATATAGGAACTTTAGGAATTGCCTTTGATAAAATGATTGATAATTTTGAAAATAGTATTGATACTTTAGATAAAAAAGTAGAAGAAAAAACTAAAGAGTTGACCTTGTCCCTTGAAGAGAAAGAAATCCTTTTAAAAGAAATTCACCATAGAGTTAAAAACAATTTAGCATTAACAATAAGTTTAATAAAACTCCAACAATCAAAAATTGATGATGAAAATACAATAAAAACTCTAAATGATATACAAGAAAGAATATACACAATGGAGTTACTTCATAGAAAACTATATGAGTCAAGTAATCTAAATGCTATAAATATAAAAGAGTATATTCATAGTTTAGTAAATGATATTTCAAATAGTTATGACTATGAAAAAAAAGTAGCAATTGAGTTCAAAGTTGAAGAGTTTTTCTTTGATATACAAAAAGCAATACCATGTGCTTTAATCATAAATGAACTAGTAACAAACACCTATAAATATGCCTTTGAAAATACACCAAAAGCTAAACTTTATATTTCTTTATTTAAAGAAAAAGATAGTTATGTATTAATAGTAAAAGACAATGGAAAAGGAATTGATAAAAAAATTGATGTTAAAAATTCTCAAACTCTAGGATTAAAACTTATAAACTCAATTTGTACACTTCAATTACATGGTAAAGTAGAATATATATCAAATCATGGGGCTATGTTTAAAATTACCTTTTAAAATAATTCGATAAAATATCACAAATTAATAAAAGGATTTTTTTTGAGCCTACATGAAAAGATACTATTACTTAAAAATGAAATTTCAAAAGGAGTTATTGGTCAAGACCAAATGGTTAACTCTATTTTGATTGGTCTTTTTACAGATGGACATATTTTATTAGAAGGAGTTCCAGGACTTGCTAAGACAACAACTGTAAAAGCAGTTGCAAATGCCATTGATTTAGAGTTTAAAAGAGTTCAATTTACGCCTGATTTACTTCCTAGTGATATTTTAGGTGTTCAAATTTACAATATGAAAACTCAAGAGTTCTCAATCAAAAAAGGACCAATTTTTACAAATTTGCTTTTAGCAGATGAAATCAATAGAGCCCCTGCAAAAGTTCAGTCAGCCTTACTTGAATCAATGCAAGAAAAACAAGTAACAATTGCTGATAATACTTTTAAAATAGACAAACCCTTTTTAGTTCTAGCAACACAAAACCCTATTGATCAAGAAGGTGCATATACACTTCCTGAAGCCCAACTTGATAGATTTATGTTTAAAGTTGTTGTTGATTACAACAATAAAGAACAAGAGTATGAAATAGCTAAAAAAGCTACTATGAACTCCTTTGAAACTATAAATAAAATCATAGATAAAAATACCCTAGAGCAAATAAAAGAAGAAATCAAAAATATACATATTGATAAAGAACTTGAAGAGTATATAGTAGATATTATATGTGCAACTAGAAATCCAAGTGATTATGCTTTAGAAGAAATAAGTGATTATATTCACTTTGGAGCAAGTCCAAGAGCTACAATTGATATGTTTAAAGCAGTAAAAGCAAATGCTTATATTAGAGGAAATGACTATGTATCACCTTTAGATGTAGCCCTTGTTATAAAAGATGTATTAAGACATAGAATTATTTTAAGTTATGAAGCCCAAGCCCAAGAGATAAATGTAGATGATTTAATCCAAAAAATTATAGAAAAAGTAGATATTCCATAAAATATGAACCAAGCATTAAAAAAAATACTTATAAAGACTAAAAAACAAGCCTTTTCAGAAGTTATTGGAAATAATATTTCCAAACAAAAAGGAGAAGGTTATGATTTTTGTGAACTTAAAGAGTATGAGTATGGGGAAGATGTAAAAAATATTGATTGGGTTATTAGTGCAAAAGCTCAAAAACCAATAGTAAAAGTCTTTCATTCTCAAAAAGAGCTAAATATAAAAATCATCAATTTACTTAGTGGTTCTACTTATTTTGGTACTAAGAAATTAAAAAAAGATGTAATTGTTGAATTAGCTTCAACTTTAGGATTTATTTGTACAAAACAAGGTGATCCTTTTACTTCATATATAGCAAATGATACTTTAGAACTTTGTACTAGAAAATCTAAAAAAGTTTTCAATGTAAATTTAATGGCTGAAAATATATATAACTATAATGTTTTAAATAAAACTATAAACTATAAAAAAGTATTAGATGAACTTTTTAAATCTATCCATCATAAATCAATAATATTTTTAATAGGAGATTTTTTTGATATTGAAAACCTTGATTTAAAACTACTTAATTCAAAACATGAAATAGTAGTTCTAATAATAAGAGATAAGTTTGAAGAAGAGCCAAAAGCTCTAGGAAATGTAAACCTAATTGATCCAAATAGCTTTGAAGAATATGAAGGGGTTTTAAATGACTCAACAATTGTAAACTATATAAAAAGAATAAAAGAAAATGACCATAAACTTTTTAAACATCTTCAAGATTGCGGTATTAGATTTACAAAAATCTATACTGATGAAAATCCAATCAAAAAACTAATTGGAGTTCTTTCATGATAGATAATGAACTTAAATTAAATGATATAAAAAGCTTAGTTGATATTCCTGATAACTCGGTTTTTATTTTTTCGGCTTTAGTTTTTTTGCTACTTATTTTACTATTTTTGTTAGTTTTATTTATCATAAGACTTTTAAAGAATAGAAAAAAAGACTTAAGAAAAGAGTACTTTGAAATACTAGAAAATTTAGATTTTAATGACTCTAAACAAAGTGCATATATTGTTACTAAATATGCAAGACTTTTAGCAAAAAATGAAAGAGAGCAAAAAATAGCAAATGAACTAATAGAAGAACTTGAAAAGTATAAATATAAAAAAGAAGTTGATACTATCGAAGAAAAAACAAAAGCAAAACTATCAACTTTTATGGATATAGTAGATGTTTGATATTACATTTGAATACCCTTACCTTTTACTTTTAATATTGGTATTTATATTTTGTGCAGTTTTTTGTAAAGCAAAAAGCCCTTCATATTTAATACCTCATCTTCATATATTTTCTAAATCAAATATGAAAACAAGTTTTATTACAAATGTTTTAAAATATCTAACTATTGTTTTTGCTATTCTAGCTTTAGCTTCTCCTATTAAAATCAACAATTCACAAGTTATAAAAAATGATGGAGTAAACATAGTTTTAAACTTAGATGCAAGTGGTTCTATGCAAGAGTTAGGATTTGATGAGAATAATTATAGTAGAACAAGATTTGATTCTGTAAAACAAATAGTTTCAAGTTTTATAGAAAAAAGAGTTAATGATAATATCGCTTTTGTATTATTTGGACAAAGTGCAATGATTGCAAGTCCACTTAGTTTTGATAAGCAAGCACAAAAAGAGATTCTAAAATATTTTGAAGTTGGTATTTTAGGTAATAAAACAGCTATTTTAGACTCTCTTGCTTTAAGTATAAAGGTCTTAAAAGATAAACAAGCAAAATCTAATATCATAATACTTTTAAGTGATGGAATGGATAATGCAAGTTCTATTCCTTTACAAGTAATAGAAAGAATGCTTAAGAAGTATAATATTAAAGTATATGGTATATCTATTGGAAATACAAATAACTATATACTTGATAAGGTATCATCTCTTACAGGTGGAAAATCCTATAGAGCTTATAACACTCAAAGTTTAGAAACGATATACAAAGACATAGATTTATTAGAAAAATCAAAGATAGAACAAAATAGAGTAATAATCAAAGACTATTTATTTTTCTATCCACTTTTTATAAGTGTATTGAGTTTATGTATACTAATCTTTTTAAGAAACAAATCATAAAATAAAGAGGATAAATGGAAGAACAAAAGAAAGAAGAATTAAAAGAACTATTAAAAAAATCAGTAAATACAGATCATTTTAAAGAGCATAAAAAAGATAGAAATATAAATAATAATAGTACTAGTGGAGAAACAAAACCTAAAGAGCCTTCAAGTGCACCCAAAAAAGAAAATAAAAAAAGCTTTTTTACTTTGCAGTATGCTTTTCTTTTGATAATTCTTGTAATTTTATTTATTTGTATTTATTTACTTAATAAACAAAATAAAAATATTATTGATCTTGAAAATCAAATCACCACTTTATCCACAAAAGAAATAGCAAAAAAAGAGCCTGTTGAAGTTAAAATTAAAGAACCTATCATAAAAGAAAAAAAGATTATTGAAGAAAAAGAGATAATAAAAGAAAAATTTAAAGAGTTTTACAATAGTGCAAAATCTACAAGACTTACTTGTTATGATTATAAAGCAGGAGCAATACAGCCTTCAAAACAGTGCCTTGATAAGATTCATAACTTTTTAGATAAAAATAAAAATGCATTAAGATTTGAAATCATTCCCGTAGTTGATAAAAAAGATAAAGAGCTATTTGACGGAATCGAAAAAATTAAACTAAAAAACTATTCAACACCACAAAGATTAAATAAGTATGCATTAAGAGGTTTATCAAGGGATAGGGTTTTAGAGCTTACTTGGAATATAAGACAAATAGCAGGACAAGAGTTAGTATTAACTCCTACAAACTACTTTGTAGAATCACAAAAAAGTAATCGAGGTATAATTATTAAAGCATATAATTAAATATGCTTTAATACTTCTTCTTTATCTGAAAAAGGAAATTTCTTGTCATAGATTGTTTGACTAGCTTCGTCACCTTTTCCTAAAATTAGAACAACACTATTTTCATCTGCCATTTCAATTGCAGTTTTAATAGCTGTTTTTCTATTCACATCAACTTTTACGCTTTGATGATTTTTGATACCTTTTAAAATATCTTCAATAATTAAATCTGGATCTTCAAACCTTGGGTTATCAGAAGTTACTATTATATGTTTTGAATAAGTAGCAGCTACTTGCCCCATAAGAGGTCTTTTATCTTTATCTCTATCACCACCTGCTCCAAATACACAAATAATATCTTTTTCATTAAAGCTTTGAAGAACTTCTTTCATACCATCAGGAGTGTGAGCAAAGTCAACTATTACAAGTGGTTTATCACTTATAGTTTCCATTCTACCACTAACACCTGCAAAACCTTCAAGTGCCTCACAAACCTCATCTAAATCTTTATTTGTAAGCATATGAACAGCACCAATTGCAGCTGTTAGATTATAAACATTAAATATTCCCATCATTAAAGATGAAAAAGAGTGCATTTTCCCTAAGTGTGAAAGCATTACATGCATTCCATTTTTAAAAGAATATGCACTTACATTATAAGTTGAAGGATTATCTAAAGAGTATGATAAAGCATTTTTTGCATTAAACATAACCACAGGATCATCTTTGTTTATAAGCTTTTTAGTCTCATCTGCAAAGAAAGAGTTTTTCACATTGATATACTCTTCTACTGTTTTATGATAATCTAAGTGATCTCTTGTAATATTAGTATGAATCTTAAGTTCAAACTCTAAACCTTCGATTCTTTTTTGCTCAATTGCATGGGAGCTAACTTCCATTACAAAAAAGTCACAATCATTTTCTATAGCTTTTTGTATATGTGCAAAATTCCCTAATTGAACAGGAGTTGTTAAAGAGTAATCCTCTACTCTCTCATCATTTATAAAAAAGCCTCTTGTACCTTGTAAGGCAACTTTATAGCCTAAGTCTAAAAGTGTTGAATAAATAGCAGCTGCTGTTGTAGTTTTACCATTTGTTCCAGTAATACCTACAACTTTTATACTACTCATATCTAAGTGGTTTTTTAAATCTTTTGCTTCAACAAAATCTAAACATCCATTTTTTTTTGCATCTTCAACAAATCTTTTATTCTGTTTAGATACTACAAATGTAGTATCTTTATTTGCTTCGTTTGAGTTATCTGTAAATACTCGATTATTTATGATTATTTGCAAGTTGTTTCTCTTCTAATCTTTTATAAAGTTTTTCTATTTGTTCATCATATGAAAAATATTCATTAAATCCATCTAAATAAGTGTAAGCGGTACTATTAAAATCGTTATCAATTAACTTTGTAACAAAGTCAAAAAAGTCATCTTTATTTTCAATAGCAACTTTTGTTGAGAACATAATATCTTCAAATGCAATTCTAAAAGAACCCCTAGACTCGATAAGAGTTTTAAAATCATCATATCTTATAGCATCAAGCGAATCAACTGTTGACTCATTTAAATCCTTTAAAACATTCATCATCTTATCTATATCACCATCATAGGCATTAACTACATCTTCTACATATTGTATAGCTTCATCAATATTTTCATCTTTAACTACACTAAAATAGTCAAAAAGTGATATTGCTTTTTCTTCGTCTTCAGAAGCAATATCACAAAAAAGAGCATAAACTGGATACTCTTTATTTTCAGGGAAATTTGAAGATAGTTGTGAATACAAAAATAGTGCTTTATCAAACTTCTTTTGAGTAAAGAAACTATTTGCTTCATTTAATAATCTATTTTCATTTATCATTAAATTTCCTCTAATTTATTCTCCATTCCTTGTGGAACATTTACAATTTCTAAATCGGGATGAATTGCTGCTTTTAGCTCTTTTTCTACTACATACTTTAAAGTACTTCCACTAGCACTACATCCAACACATGCACCTTGCAATTGAACAAAAACTCTTCCATCTTTTATATCAAGTAGTTCAATTGCTCCACCATCTCTAGCTAACATAGGTGCAACTTTACTTTCTATTATAGAACTAACAGGAGGTCTTAAGTCCTCATCAGTAAATGGCATCATCGTTAATCACCTTTTGATTTTTTTTTAACATAAAATATTCCAATAGCAATTAAAAAAACTATAACTGCTATTGTTTGAAATATAAATGTTAATGTAATTTCATCTTGAAACATCTTTACCCTAATTTTAGTCTAAAACTTCTTCACATCTTTGGCAAAGAGTGTCTTCTTCTTTTGCTGTAAACTTCCAACATCTAGGACATTTATGTTCTACAGCTTTATATACTTCAAACTCGAAATTATCAATTTCGAATTTTCCAAGTATATCTGAACTTTGTTTATTATTTGTAATAGAACTTACGATAAACCAATCAGCTGCTTCTGTTTCACCCAATTTAAGAATCTCTTCACAATTTGTGTAAATACTTAACTCTAATGTAGATTTAATAGTCTTTTCTTTACTTAAAGCATCTTTGATTTCAGCAAACTTTTCTTTAGCTGCTACAAAAAGTTCATCACTTATTGAAGTTTCAACTTCTGGTAATACTACCTTTTCAAAATCAAAGATATCTTTTGCATCACCTTTAATACAAGCGGGTGCAAACTCTAATAACTCATCCATAGTATATGTTAAGATACAAGCTAAAGTGGAGATTAACTTTCTAGCAATAATTGCCATAGCACTTTGAGATGCAAGTCTATGAATATCATTCTTATCATCACAATATAATCTATCTTTACAAACATCTAAATAAATACCTGATAAATCAACAACTAAGAAGTTGTTTAATTTATTTAAACCTTTAGAGAATTCATATACATTAAATGAAGCTTCAATTTCATCAAATACAGATTTAGCTTTAGATAAAATCCATCTATCAAGCTCACCCATTTTATCAACTGAAATAATCTCTTGTAAATCATCTACATTTGCAAGTAAGAATCTTGCTGTGTTTCTAATTTTTCTATAAAGTTCTGCATTTTGTTTTAAGATATTATCAGAGATTTTTAAATCTGATTGATAATCACTCATTGCAACCCACATTCTTAAAATCTCAGAACCGTACTGCTTCATAACCTTGTCAGGAGCAACAACGTTTCCTTTCGATTTTGACATTTTTTCACCTTTTTCATCAACAGTGAATCCATGTGTTAAAATAGATTTATAAGGTGCAATTTCAGAAGATGCTAAAGTAGTTAAAAGTGAAGATTGGAACCAACCTCTATGCTGATCACTTCCTTCTAAATACATATCAGCAGGGAAAGTTCCGGCATCATAGTTTCTAGATCTTAATACAGCATTTTGAGTAGAACCAGAATCAAACCATACATCTAAAATATCCATAGTTTTTTCTAAGTCTTCAGGGTTTAATCCACTTCCTGGATATAGCAATTCTTCAATTGGCAAATCATACCAAGCATCACAACCTTTTTGTTCAAAAATCATAGCTGTAAAGTTAAGAACTTTTTCATCAAAAATAATTTCATCAGTCTTCTTATTCCTAAAGAAAGCAATAGGCACACCCCAGTCTCTTTGTCTAGAAATACACCAATCAGGTCTTCCATCAAGCATAGATCTTAATCTATTTCTTCCCCATTCAGGATAGAAAGTTAAGTTTTCAACTACATCTAAAGCATTTTCTCTAAGTGTTTTATTCTCTTTTCCATACTGATCATCAATTGAAATAAACCATTGTTTAGTTGCTCTAAAGATAATAGGCTTATGAGTTCTCCAACAGTGTGGGTATGAGTGTCTAATATCTACATGTTTAAGTAAAGCATCACCTAACTCTTCTAGAATTAACTCATTTGCTTTAAATACATGAACACCTAAATACTTATCTGTATCATTAAATAGTTTTTTCTCTTATAATTGTTTCATCATATTTACCATATGCATCAACTGGCATGATTACATCTAAACCATATTGTAATCCAACCTTATAGTCATCCTCACCATGTCCAGGAGCTGTATGAACTGCACCAGTACCTGCATCCATTTCTACATGTTCACCTAAGATGATTTTAGATTGTCTTGCATTTAATGGATTTATTGCATGAGTATTTTCTAATTCTTTAGGACAAACAGAGTCAACTATTTCACCTGAAATTACTTCTTGCTCAACTAAAGAATTATAAAGTTTTTTAGCAACAATAAATTTATCACTTGTTAAAACATACTCTTCTTCACCATTTAAAGCAATACCAGTATTTGCAGGTAAAGTCCATGGAGTTGTAGTCCAGATAATAACACTAGCATCAAGTTTTTCATGTTTAAATGCAACATAAATTGATGGAGATGTTTTATCTTCATACTCAATTTCTGCTTCTGCTAATGCTGTTTGAGCAGCCCAAGACCAATGAACTGGCTTAGATCTTTGTACTAAAAGTCCTTGCTTTGCAATAGCACATAATTCCCTATAAATATTAGCTTCAAATTTAAAGTCCATTGTTAAATAAGGATTTTCCCAATCACCTAAAACACCAAGTCTCTTAAATTCTTCTTTTTGAATATCAACAAATCTTGTAGCATGATCTCTACATAATTGTCTTAACTTAGATTTCGGTAACTCTTTTTTCTTTGTACTTCCAATCTTTTCTTCAACTTTTTGCTCAATTGGTAAACCATGACAATCCCAACCTGGAACATATCTTATTGATTTTCCGTCAAAATAGTGAAATTTATTTATAATATCTTTTAAAACTTTGTTTAAAGCATGTCCTATATGAATGTGACCATTTGCATATGGTGGTCCATCATGTAGTGTAAAAGAAGGTGCCCCTTCTCTATTTTCTTTCATTCTTTCGTAAACGTTTTCCTCGTCCCATTTTTTATATTTTTTAGGCTCATTTTGAGGTAAGTTTCCTCTCATTGGAAACTTTGTCTTTGGTAATAATAAACTCTCTTTGTAATCCATCTTAAAGTACCTTATTTATCTAAATATTTATAGTTTTTATTAAATCGTAGATTATATCTAATAATGATTAAAAAAATGATTAGCCATATTTTTTGTTTTTCTTATGTACAAAAACTGTACAATGCTTTTTACTATATCTCAAACATAGGTGTTACGAAACTCTATATTTTATTGTTAAATTGCACAACTATTTATTTTATTTAACTTAAATATAACTTCAATATGATATACTCCTTCCATATTTTGAAACAGATAGGAACTATAAATATGAATGAGAAACATTATGAAGTCTTAATTATTGGTGGAGGTATCTCTGGTGCAGCTTTATTTTTTGAGCTAGCAAAATACACTAATGCAAAAAGCATTTGTATGTTAGAAAAGTATGAAGACTTAGCTACTTTAAACTCAAAAGGTACTAGTAACTCTCAAACTATTCACGTTGGAGATATTGAAACTAACTATACTTTTGAAAAAGCTAAGATTACAAAAAGAACTGCAAAAATGATTGAAAAGTTCTGTTTAATGTATAACTTACAAGATAAGATTATGTTTAAACACCAAAAAATGGCTTTAGGTGTAGGTGAAGAAGAAGTTGAATTTATTACAAATAGATATAATGAATTTAAAGAAATTTTCCCTTATTTAGAATTATGGGATAAAGAAACTTTAAAAGAAAAAGAACCTTTATTAGTATATGCTGACAAAGAAAGAACAAAAGAAAGACCAGAACCAATTGTAGCAATGGGTGCTGATAATGAGTATACAACTGTTTGAATATGGTGAAATGACGAAAGAGCTTGCTAAAGCTGGTCAAGAAGCTGATTCAGAAAAAACTACTGACATATACTACAACTCAGAAGTTGATGAAGTAGAAAAAGTTGGTGATAAATTTAAAGTAACTACAGTTAATGGTACTGTTTATACTGCTGATTTTGGTTGTTACAAACGCAGGTGCTCACTCATTATACTTAGCTCATAAAATGGGTTATGGTAAACACATGGGATCATTATCAATGGCTGGTTCATTCTACATTACTAATGACAAATACTTAAATGGTAAAGTTTATATGGTACAAAATGATAAATTACCATTTGCTGCACTTCATGGTGACCCTGATATTTTAGAAGATGGAAGAAACTAGATTTGGACCAACTGCCTTAGCTTTATTAGTTCTTGAAAGATACAAAGGTGGAAAATCATTCTTCCAATGTCTAAAAACAATGAATTTAGATGGGAATATTCTTAAAATATTCTGGGATTTATTTAAAGATAGTGACATTAGAAACTATGTATTAAAAAACTTCTTATTCGAAGTTCCAGGTATTAATAAAAAAACTATTTGTTAAAGATGCACAAAAAATTGTACCTTCTTTAACTCCTGATGATTTAGAATATGCAAAAGGATTTGGTGGAGTAAGACCACAAGTTCTTAATAAAAAAGAGCAAAAATTAATGCTTGGTGAAGCATCAATTACTGAATTACCAGGTATCAATTTTCAATATGACTCCATCTCCAGGTGCAACTTCTTGTCTTGGAAATGCAGAAAGAGATACACAAATTATCTGTGACTACTTAAATTTAGAGTTTGATCACGATAGATTCTTAGCTGACTTTACAGAACAAGACTAATACCTACACATTTATTATATAAAATAAGAGTTTTCCTCTTATTTTATATTTCTACTATATAGACACAAAACTTTTTTTTTTACTACTATATAAATCAATAATCAAACAATAAGCTATCATAAAGGCACAAAAATGGCATTTAGGCAATATATTTAATGAAAATGATATGATAACACTTCAAAACCTTCTTAGAGCAAGAAATGAAACAATAACAACTGCTGAATCTTGTACAGGTGGATTAGTTGCACATATGATTACACAAATTGCAGGTTCTTCTGATATTTTCAATGGAGCAATAGTTTCTTATTCAAATAATATCAAATCAAAAGAATTAGGTGTAAAAGAAGATACTCTAAAAAAATATGGTTGCAGTCTCAACTCAAACAGTAGAAGAGATGCTAGAAGGTGCAATTAAAAAATTTGTTGCAAACATATGCAATTGCCATTTCAGGAATAGCAGGACCACAAGGTGGATGTAAGGACAAACCTGTTGGAACTGTTGTAATTGGGATTTGTAATAATAATAAAAAAAGTATTATTAAAGTAAATAAGTTCGATGGAGAGAGAAAAGACATACAAAACCTTGCTTCTCAAAGAAATTTTGAAATTTCTACAAAAAAAGCTTGACAAATAAATTTTTTTCTATTATAATTCCAGTCCAATTTAAGAAGAACAACTTAAATTAGAGTAAAGACCCGTTAGCTCAGCTGGTAGAGCATCTCCCTTTTAAGGAGGTGGCCGAAGGTTCGAATCCTTCACGGGTCACCATTTTGGTCGATTAGCTCAGTTGGTAGAGCGCTACCCTTACAAGGTAGATGTCAGAAGTTCGAGTCTTCTATCGACCACCATTAAAATTTATTGTTATTATGTGGCCCCTTCATCTAGCGGTTAGGATTCATGGTTTTCATCCATGCCACAGGAGTTCGAGTCTCCTAGGGGTCACCATTACTTAAAGTGTGCGGATGTAGTTTAGTTGGTTAGAATGCCTGCCTGTCACGCAGGAGGTCGCGAGTTCGAGTCTCGTCATCCGCGCCACTTTTATTTATATTGACCCGTTAGCTCAGCTGGTAGAGCATCTCCCTTTTAAGGAGGTGGCCGAAGGTTCGAATCCTTCACGGGTCACCATTTTGGTCGATTAGCTCAGTTGGTAGAGCGCTACCCTTACAAGGTAGATGTCAGAAGTTCGAGTCTTCTATCGACCACCATTAAAATTTATTGTTATTATGTGGCCCCCTTCATCTAGCGGTTAGGATTCATGGTTTTCATCCATGCCACAGGAGTTCGAGTCTCCTAGGGGTCACCATTACTTAAAGTGTGCGGATGTAGTTTAGTTGGTTAGAATGCCCTGCCTGTCACGCAGGAGGTCGCGAGTTCGAGTCTCGTCATCCGCGCCACTTTTATTTATATTGACCCGTTAGCTCAGCTGGTAGAGCATCTCCCTTTTAAGGAGGTGGCCGAAGGTTCGAATCCTTCACGGGTCACCATTTATACACTTTTTATTGATGGCCCCTTCATCTAGCGGTTAGGATTCATGGTTTTCATCCATGCCACAGGAGTTCGAGTCTCCTAGGGGTCACCATCAAGGTCGATTAGCTCAGTTGGTAGAGCGCTACCCTTACAAGGTAGATGTCAGAAGTTCGAGTCTTCTATCGACCACCACTTTCTTATTATAAAATCATGCGGATG
>CANNZV010005997.1:0-21674 GCA_947561585.1 Caprella mutica | reverse complement strand
GAATGACAAATATACCTTGCAAAGAATAGAATAACAAATATACCTTGCAAAGAATAGAATAACAAATATACCTTGCAAAGAATAGAACGACAAATATACATTGCAAAGAATAGAATGACAAATATACCTTGCAAAGAATAGAATGACAAATATACCTTGCAAAGAATAGAATGACAAATATACCTTGCAAAGAATAGAATGACAAATATACCTTGCAAAGAATAGAACGACAAATATACCTTGCAAAGAATAGAATGACAAATATACCTTGCAAAGAATAGAATGACAAATATACCTTGCAAAGAATAGAATGACAAATATACCTTGCAAAGAATAGAATGACAAATATACCTTGCAAAGAATAGAATGACAAATATACCTTGCAAAGAATAGAATGACAAATATACCTTGCAAAGAATAGAATGACAAATATACCTTGCAAAGAATAGAATGACAAATATACCTTGCAAAGAATAGAATGACAAATATACCTTGCAAAGAATAGAATGACAAATATACCTTGCAAAGAATAGAACGACAAATATACATTGCAAAGAATAGAATGACAAATATACCTTGCAAAGAATAGAATGACAAATATACCTTGCAAAGAATAGAATGACAAATATACCTTGCAAAGAATAGAATGACAAATATACCTTGCAAAGAATAGAATGACAAATATACCTTGCAAAGAATAGAATGACAAATATACCTTGCAAAGAATAGAATGACAAATATACCTTGCAAAGAATAGAATGACAAATATACCTTGCAAAGAATAGAATGACAAATATACCTTGCAAAGAATAGAATGGCAAATATACCTTGCAAAGAATAGAATGGCAAATATACCTTGCAAAGAATAGAAAGACAATTATACCTTGCAAGGAATAGAATGACAAATATACCTTGCAAAGAATAGAATGACAAATATACCTTGCAAAGAATAGAATGACAAATATACCTTGCAAAGAATAGAATGACAAATATACCTTGCAAAGAATAGAACGACAAATATACCTTGCAAAGAATAGAATGACAAATATACCTTGCAAAGAATAGAATGACAAATATACCTTGCAAAGAATAGAACGACAAATATACCTTGCAAAGAATAGAATGACAAATATACCTTGCAAAGAATAGAACGACAAATATACCTTGCAAAGAATAGAATGACAAATATACCTTGCAAAGAATAGAACGACAAATATACCTTGCAAAGAATAGAATGACAAATATACCTTGCAAAGAATAGAATGACAAATATACCTTGCAAAGAATAGATTGACAAATATACCTTGCAAAGAATAGAACGACAAATATACCTTGCAAAGAATAGAATGACAAATATACCTTGCAAAGAATAGAATGACAAGTATACCTTGCAAAGAATAGAATGACAAATATACCTTGCAAAGAATAGAATGACAAATATACCTTGCAAAGAATAGAATGACAAATATATCTTGCAAAGAATAGAATGACAAATATACCTTGCAAAGAATAGAATGACAAATATACCTTGCAAAGAATAGAATGACAAATATACCTTGCAAAGAATAGAATGACAAATATACCTTGCAAAGAATAGAATGACAAATATACCTTGCAAAGAATAGAATGACAAATATACCTTGCAAAGAATAGAACGACAAATATACCTTGCAAAGAATAGAATGACAAATATACCTTGCAAAGAATAGAATGACAAATATATCTTGCAAAGAATAGAATGACAAATATACCTTGCAAAGAATAGAATGACAAATATACCTTGCAAAGAATAGAATGACAAATATACCTTGCAAAGAATAGAATGACAAACATACCTTGCAAAGAATAGAATGACAAATGTACCTTGCAAAGAATAGAATGACAAATATACCTTGCAAAGAATAGATTGACAAATATACCTTGCAAAGAATAAAATGACAAATATACCTTGCAAAGAATAGAATGACAAATATACCTTGCAAAGAATAGAATGACAAATATACCTTGCAAAGAATAGAATGACAAATATACCTTGCAAAGAATAGAATGGCAAATATACCTTGCAAAGAATAGAATGGCAAATATACCTTGCAAAGAATAGAAAGACAAATGTACCTTGCAAAGAATAGAATGACAAATATACCTTGCAAAGAATAGAATGACAAATATACCTTGCAAAGAATAGAATGACAAATATACCTTGCAAAGAATAGAATGACAAATATACCTTGCAAAGAATAGAATGACAAATATACCTTGCAAAGAATAGAACGACAAATATACCTTGCAAAGAATAGAATGACAAATATACCTTGCAAAGAATAGAATGACAAATATACCTTGCAAAGAATAGAATAACAAATATACCTTGCAAAGAATAGAATAACAAATATACCTTGCAAAGAATAGAACGACAAATATACATTGCAAAGAATAGAATGACAAATATACCTTGCAAAGAATAGAATGACAAATATACCTTGCAAAGAATAGAATGACAAATATACCTTGCAAAGAATAGAATGACAAATATACCTTGCAAAGAATAGAACGACAAATATACCTTGCAAAGAATAGAATGACAAATATACCTTGCAAAGAATAGAATGACAAATATACCTTGCAAAGAATAGAATGACAAATATACCTTGCAAAGAATAGAATGACAAATATACCTTGCAAAGAATAGAATGACAAATATACCTTGCAAAGAATAGAATGACAAATATACCTTGCAAAGAATAGAATGACAAATATACCTTGCAAAGAATAGAATGACAAATATACCTTGCAAAGAATAGAATGACAAATATACATTGCAAAGAATAGAACGACAAATATACATTGCAAAGAATAGAATGACAAATATACCTTGCAAAGAATAGAATGACAAATATACCTTGCAAAGAATAGAATGACAAATATACCTTGCAAAGAATAGAATGACAAATATACCTTGCAAAGAATAGAATGACAAATATACCTTGCAAAGAATAGAATGACAAATATACCTTGCAAAGAATAGAATGACAAATATACCTTGCAAAGAATAGAATGACAAATATACCTTGCAAAGAATAGAATGACAAATATACCTTGCAAAGAATAGAATGGCAAATATACCTTGCAAAGAATAGAATGGCAAATATACCTTGCAAAGAATAGAAAGACAATTATACCTTGCAAGGAATAGAATGACAAATATACCTTGCAAGGAATAGAATGACAAATATACCTTGCAAAGAATAGAATGACAAATATACCTTGCAAAGAATAGAATGACAAATATACCTTGCAAAGAATAGAACGACAAATATACCTTGCAAAGAATAGAATGACAAATATACCTTGCAAAGAATAGAATGACAAATATACCTTGCAAAGAATAGAATGACAAATATACCTTGCAAAGAATAGAATGACAAATATACCTTGCAAAGAATAGAATGACAAATATACCTTGCAAAGAATAGAATGACAAATATACCTTGCAAAGAATAGAATGACAAATATACCTTGCAAAGAATAGAATGACAAATATACCTTGCAAAGAATAGAACGACAAATATACCTTGCAAAGAATAGAATGACAAATATACCTTGCAAAGAATAGAATGACAAATATACCTTGCAAAGAATAGAACGACAAATATACCTTGCAAAGAATAGAACGACAAATATACCTTGCAAAGAATAGAATGACAAATATACCTTGCAAAGAATAGAATGACAAATATACCTTGCAAAGAATAGAATGACAAATATACCTTGCAAAGAATAGAATGACAAATATACCTTGCAAAGAATAGAATGACAAATATACCTTGCAAAGAATAGAATGACAAATATACCTTGCAAAGAATAGAACGACAAATATACCTTGCAAAGAATAGAATGACAAATATACCTTGCAAAGAATAGAATGACAAATATACCTTGCAAAGAATAGAATGACAAATATACCTTGCAAAGAATAGAACGACAAATATACCTTGCAAAGAATAGAATGACAAATATACCTTGCAAATAATAGAATGACAAATATACCTTGCAAAGAATAGAATGACAAATATACCTTGCAAAGAATAGAATGACAAATATACCTTGCAAAGAATAGAACGACAAATATACCTTGCAAAGAATAGAATGACAAATATACCTTGCAAAGAATAGAACGACAAATATACCTTGCAAAGAATAGAATGACAAATATACCTTGCAAAGATTAGATTGACAAATATACCTTGCAAAGAATAGAACGACAAATATACCTTGCAAAGAATAGAATGACAAATATACCTTGCAAAGAATAGAATGACAAATATACCTTGCAAAGAATAGAATGACAAATATACCTTGCAAAGAATAGAATGACAAATATACCTTGCAAAGAATAGAATGACAAATATACCTTGCAAAGAATAGAATGACAAATATACCTTGCAAAGAATAGAATGACAAACATACCTTGCAAAGAATAGAACGACAAATATACCTTGCAAAGAATAGAATGACAAATATACCTTGCAAAGAATAGAATGACAAATATACCTTGCAGAGAATAGAATGACAAATATACCTTGCAAAGAATAGAACGACAAATATACCTTGCAAAGAATAGAATGACAAATATACCTTGCAAAGAATAGAATGACAAATATACCTTGCAAAGAATAGAATGACAAATATACCTTGCAAAGAATAGAATGACAAATATACCTTGCAAAGAATAGAATGACAAATGTACCTTGCAAAGAATAGAATGACAAATATACCTTGCAAAGAATAGAATGACAAATATACCTTGCAAAGAATAGAACGACAAATATACCTTGCAAAGAATAGAATAACAAATATACCTTGCAAAGAATAGAATAACAAATATACCTTGCAAAGAATAGAATAACAAATATACCTTGCAAAGAGTAGAACGACAAATATACATTGCAAAGAATAGAATGACAAATATGCCTTGCAAAGAATAGAATGACAAATATACCTTGCAAAGAATAGAATGAAAAATATACCTTGCAAAGAATAGAATGACAAATATACCTTGCAAAGAATAGAATGACAAATATACCTTGCAAAGAATAGAATGACAAATATACCTTGCAAAGAATAGAATGACAAATATACCTTGCAAAGAATAGAATGACAAATATACCTTGCAAAGAATAGAATGACAAATATACCTTGCAAAGAATAGAATGACAAATATACCTTGCAAAGAATAGAATGACAAATATACCTTGCAAAGAATAGAATGACAAATATACCTTGCAAAGAATAGAATAACAAATATACCTTGCAAAGAATAGAATAACAAATATACCTTGCAAAGAATAGAACGACAAATATACATTGCAAAGAATAGAATGACAAATATACCTTGCAAAGAATAGAATGACAAATATACCTTGCAAAGAATAGAATGACAAATATACCTTGCAAAGAATAGAATGACAAATATACCTTGCAAAGAATAGAACGACAAATATACCTTGCAGAGAATAGAATGACAAATATACCTTGCAAAGAATAGAATGACAAATATACCTTGCAAAGAATAGAATGACAAATATACCTTGCAAAGAATAGAATGACAAATATACCTTGCAAAGAATAGAATGACAAATATACCTTGCAAAGAATAGAATGACAAATATACCTTGCAAAGAATAGAATGACAAATATACCTTGCAAAGAATAGAATGACAAATATACCTTGCAAAGAATAGAATGACAAATATACCTTGCAAAGAATAGAATGACAAATATACCTTGCAAAGAATAGAACGACAAATATACATTGCAAAGAATAGAATGACAAATATACCTTGCAAAGAATAGAATGACAAATATACCTTGCAAAGAATAGAATGACAAATATACCTTGCAAAGAATAGAATGACAAATATACCTTGCAAAGAATAGAATGACAAATATACCTTGCAAAGAATAGAATGACAAATATACCTTGCAAAGAATAGAATGACAAATATACCTTGCAAAGAATAGAATGACAAATATACCTTGCAAAGAATAGAATGACAAATATACCTTGCAAAGAATAGAATGGCAAATATACCTTGCAAAGAATAGAATGGCAAATATACCTTGCAAAGAATAGAAAGACAATTATACCTTGCAAGGAATAGAATGACAAATATACCTTGCAAAGAATAGAATGACAAATATACCTTGCAAAGAATAGAATGACAAATATACCTTGCAAAGAATAGAATGACAAATATACCTTGCAAAGAATAGAACGACAAATATACCTTGCAAAGAATAGAATGACAAATATACCTTGCAAAGAATAGAATGACAAATATACCTTGCAAAGAATAGAATGACAAATATACCTTGCAAAGAATAGAATGACAAATATACCTTGCAAAGAATAGAATGACAAATATACCTTGCAAAGAATAGAATGACAAATATACCTTGCAAAGAATAGAATGACAAATATACCTTGCAAAGAATAGAATGACAAATATACCTTGCAAAGAATAGAACGACAAATATACCTTGCAAAGAATAGAATGACAAATATACCTTGCAAAGAATAGAATGACAAATATACCTTGCAAAGAATAGAACGACAAATATACCTTGCAAAGAATAGAACGACAAATATACCTTGCAAAGAATAGAATGACAAATATACCTTGCAAAGAATAGAATGACAAATATACCTTGCAAAGAATAGAATGACAAATATACCTTGCAAAGAATAGAATGACAAATATACCTTGCAAAGAATAGAATGACAAATATACCTTGCAAAGAATAGAATGACAAATATACCTTGCAAAGAATAGAACGACAAATATACCTTGCAAAGAATAGAATGACAAATATACCTTGCAAAGAATAGAATGACAAATATACCTTGCAAAGAATAGAATGACAAATATACCTTGCAAAGAATAGAACGACAAATATACCTTGCAAAGAATAGAATGACAAATATACCTTGCAAATAATAGAATGACAAATATACCTTGCAAAGAATAGAATGACAAATATACCTTGCAAAGAATAGAATGACAAATATACCTTGCAAAGAATAGAACGACAAATATACCTTGCAAAGAATAGAATGACAAATATACCTTGCAAAGAATAGAACGACAAATATACCTTGCAAAGAATAGAATGACAAATATACCTTGCAAAGATTAGATTGACAAATATACCTTGCAAAGAATAGAACGACAAATATACCTTGCAAAGAATAGAATGACAAATATACCTTGCAAAGAATAGAATGACAAATATACCTTGCAAAGAATAGAATGACAAATATACCTTGCAAAGAATAGAATGACAAATATACCTTGCAAAGAATAGAATGACAAATATACCTTGCAAAGAATAGAATGACAAATATACCTTGCAAAGAATAGAATGACAAATATACCTTGCAAAGAATAGAACGACAAATATACCTTGCAAAGAATAGAATGACAAATATACCTTGCAAAGAATAGAATGACAAATATACCTTGCAGAGAATAGAATGACAAATATACCTTGCAAAGAATAGAACGACAAATATACCTTGCAAAGAATAGAATGACAAATATACCTTGCAAAGAATAGAATGACAAATATACCTTGCAAAGAATAGAATGACAAATATACCTTGCAAAGAATAGAATGACAAATATACCTTGCAAAGAATAGAATGATAAATATACCTTGCAAAGAATAGAATGACAAATATACCTTGCAAAGAATAGAATGACAAATATACCTTGCAAAGAATAGAACGACAAATATACCTTGCAAAGAATAGAATGACAAATATACCTTGCAAAGAATAGAATAACAAATATACCTTGCAAAGAATAGAATAACAAATATACCTTGCAAAGAATAGAACGACAAATATACATTGCAAAGAATAGAATGACAAATATACCTTGCAAAGAATAGAATGACAAATATACCTTGCAAAGAATAGAATGACAAATATACCTTGCAAAGAATAGAATGACAAATATACCTTGCAAAGAATAGAATGACAAATATACCTTGCAAAGAATAGAATGACAAATATACCTTGCAAAGAATAGAATGACAAATATACCTTGCAAAGAATAGAATGACAAATATACCTTGCAAAGAATAGAATGACAAATATACCTTGCAAAGAATAGAATGACAAATATACCTTGCAAAGAATAGAATGACAAATATACCTTGCAAAGAATAGAATGACAAATATACCTTGCAAAGAATAGAATGACAAATATACCTTGCAAAGAATAGAACGACAAATATACATTGCAAAGAATAGAATGACAAATAAACCTTGCAAAGAATAGAATGACAAATATACCTTGCAAAGAATAGAATGACAAATATACCTTGCAAAGAATAGAATGACAAATATACCTTGCAAAGAATAGAATGACAAATATACCTTGCAAAGAATAGAATGACAAATATACCTTGCAAAGAATAGAATGACAAATATACCTTGCAAAGAATAGAATGACAAATATACCTTGCAAAGAATAGAATGACAAATATACCTTGCAAAGAATAGAATGGCAAATATACCTTGCAAAGAATAGAATGGCAAATATACCTTGCAAAGAATAGAAAGACAATTATACCTTGCAAAGAATAGAATGACAAATATACCTTGCAAAGAATAGAATGACAAATATACCTTGCAAAGAATAGAATGACAAATATACCTTGCAAAGAATAGAATGACAAATATACCTTGCAAAGAATAGAACGACAAATATACCTTGCAAAGAATAGAATGACAAGTATACCTTGCAAAGAATAGAATGACAAATATACCTTGCAAAGAATAGAATGACAAATATACCTTGCAAAAAATAGAATGACAAATATACCTTGCAAAGAATAGAATGACAAATATACCTTGCAAAGAATAGAATGACAAATATACCTTGCAAAGAATAGAATGACAAATATACCTTGCAAAGAATAGAATGACAAATATACCTTGCAAAGAATAGAACGACAAATATACCTTGCAAAGAATAGAATGACAAATATACCTTGCAAAGAATAGAATGACAAATATACCTTGCAAAGAATAGAACGACAAATATACCTTGCAAAGAATAGAACGACAAATATACCTTGCAAAGAATAGAATGACAAATATACCTTGCAAAGAATAGAATGACAAATATACCTTGCAAAGAATAGAATGACAAATATACCTTGCAAAAAATAGAATGACAAATATACCTTGCAAAGAATAGAATGACAAATATACCTTGCAAAGAATAGAACGACAAATATACCTTGCAAAGAATAGAACGACAAATATACCTTGCAAAGAATAGAATGACAAATATACCTTGCAAAGAATAGAATGACAAATATACCTTGCAAAGAATAGAATGACAAATATACCTTGCAAAGAATAGAACGACAAATATACCTTGCAAAGAATAGAATGACAAATATACCTTGCAAATAATAGAATGACAAATATACCTTGCAAAGAATAGAATGACAAATATACCTTGCAAAGAATAGAATGACAAATATACCTTGCAAAGAATAGAACGACAAATATACCTTGCAAAGAATAGAATGACAAATATACCTTGCAAAGAATAGAACGACAAATATACCTTGCAAAGAATAGAATGACAAATATACCTTGCAAAGAATAGAATGACAAATATACCTTGCAAAGAATAGAATGACAAATATACCTTGCAAAGAATAGAACGACAAATATACCTTGCAAAGAATAGAACGACAAATATACCTTGCAAAGAATAGAATGACAAATATACCTTGCAAAGAATAGAATGACAAATATACCTTGCAAAGAATAGAATGACAAATATACCTTGCAAAGAATAGAATGACAAATATACCTTGCAAAGAATAGAATGACAAATATACCTTGCAAAGAATAGAATGACAAATATACCTTGCAAAGAATAGAACGACAAATATACCTTGCAAAGTATTAAATTGCCCTTTTCCTATGGGATTGATAGTAAATTATCACCTATTTTCTAAGTAGATGAGTCTTGTTAATAAACTTATCCCATAGGGCAAAATAAGTCTCCGGGTTCGTTACAATTGTTGTATTATCTTAACTTGAAGAGACTTGGAGGTAATTGATTGAATTCTATTAAACTGACAAATGACTAAACGGTAAAAGTTTTTAGGAAGTAAATTAAACACAAGGAAGTTTTAAATGGGTGTACTTATATTAAAGTTCGAATAGTACAGAGTTCTAAGACTTACGCACAAGTCTTCAAATAACACAACACAAGTTTTAAATAAACTAGCAGTTGAGTAAACTTAAGGGTTTAAAATAAACAAGGGTCTGAGTAGCCAACTCACGAAACCCGTGGATGGACAAGTCCGACCGGACTTGGTCCGACCAACCAGTCTTCAAGAGACCATCGCGAACTATGAACACTTTAGTTAGGTGCCAATGGTATTTAAAGGATGAACTGGAGAGTCCAACCTTCCAGTGAGTGAATAAACTTCTGTTAAGGTACTGATAGTACTTTTCAAAGATGTTTTTCTACTCACTGCAGATAGAAATAACACACAATGCATTATTCAAATTTAACACGCTAGTGGTAATGGCTTTCTATACGATTAACATATAGATCGATCAGATTTACTAATAGTTCATTTTAGTGAAACCTGATTTACTAATAAACATCCAAATTTAAGCATACTATTTCAGAGTCCTGTTTAACCTATACATGATCAGAAATGTTACAAGTTCCTAACTATTAATTAAGTATTTCAATTAGAATAATTGAAGTACTTACTTAATTCTTTTTAAATTAATTAAGTATTAATTTCAATTCTATCTATAGAAAAGAACTCAATATTCTAAGTTGTATAACTGATTTACAAAGTTCATGAAGTTATATAACTTAGTACAAATTATAAAGTTATATTCTGAGTTACAAGTTATAGCTCTGGGTTACAAGTTATAAAGTTATGTTCTGAAGTTACAAGTTATATTAGCGGCTTACATCAAAGCTATTCGTTTATAATTATATTCGAGCTCCTAGCGAGAATAACATGACCATAAATTTAAATAGCATTTCCTTCTAATGAACAGTGTACAAGATTAAAAAGATTATGTCTGATTAAATGATTATCAAATTATAGAAATTGAAAGATTAAGTAAAGATACAAGTTCAGCGTATTAACAATCCTTCTATTGTTAATATCACTCCCCCCTTCATGTTTCAACCGACTTGTCGGTTGAATTTCAATTTCTAAACCCTTATTATCGAAATCCAATCGAAAAATATCCTAAGAAATTTCGAACAACACTCGGAAAACATCCTATGAAATTTCTTAAAATTTCTAAGTCCGAAACACAAATTATATCTATTAAAACAAAAGAAATTTAATCACTCGATCCATGTATTATGAATTTCAGATTAAAATTTGATCTGCTAAATAGATCAGTCTTTTCATCATAAAATTTGTGTGTACAAAAATATGATGACAAGACAATTCCTATCATATATGTAATCATGAATTCTACCTCTGGTCAAGATATTAAATCAAAATAGAGTAAAAATTTATAAGTTATTCTACTCATATTCAGAAACATACATCAAAAATATATTTTCATTTTATGGAATTTATTTAACTAATAAAGATATTCAAATATCTAACCTTGTTTATAATTGTTCAAAATTGAACCTGAAATCCCATTTCATCCAGTTCTAAAATTTCAAAACATGAAACATCAAATTATGAATCTCAAATTCAAGTTGAACAATCTTAAAACTTCAATCTATAACTGCTAAATTTATATTTTAATTTTTTTAAATAAAAGTAACCATTACCTTTCTAAAAATTAAATATTTATGTTCTCATTTCTTAAACACTTAAATGGAAATAGTATCCAGGTGAATGTCTAGTCATTGAAAACATCCTTAAAGTTTTTCTTCAAAATATAAAGTTCGTTTAATACTTTACTGCAATATAGTCCAACTATAAAAATCTTACTTTCATTCAAGAACCAAAATTATAATGCTTACAAATAAGATTATCAATAAAATCTAAGCATACGATTATAATATATCTACTATTATTATATCTTCTACTTCAAGCATCGTAATTTGAAACGTCGGAAATAAAGTTAAGTAATTTTCAAATGAAATTAATTTTAAAATCAATAGAGATTAATTACTTTTCATATTTCCAATGAATATAATCTATAATCAATAGAACTTAGTTAACTTTTATACCTCAAATGAATATAAGCTATAGTCAATAGAACTTAATTAACTTTTATATCTCAAATGAATATAATCTTACATCAAAATCGAAACTTCATTATAGTTTATTCTAATTCCAAAATATTCATTTCAAAATATATGAGTATAAATAAATTCGTTATTACTTATCTTAAACTTCTCTTTTCTTAAACTATGGTTATATATGTTATGTAATATCATATGAGCTATATTATTGGTTAGTATTCATCTATACTATTGTTAGCTTTACATAACTTATTTTTATTCGTATTGAATAAACATATTCAGATTTCGTTTAAAATATTCAATGAAATTAAAAGTTACTTTAAATCAAATGTTCAACTTCGAAATCTGTAAACTATCAAATGAAATCTTAAGTAATCCTTTAAAGAATTAATTTTCAAATAAACATCAATGATTAAATGCTCATAACCTGAATGTTTCAATAAGCAATTAATATATAAACTTTCTTTAAAGTAAATTCAAAGTATAGAAATCTAAGATAATTGGACTAAAGTAATAATCCAAAATTTAGAATAATAAGATCAAGGTGAAATGATCTAAATGTGTCGGTACCATCAGAGAAGACTTCTCAAAGTAGGTACATGAGAGTTGAAGCCCCCATGTTCATTCTCCTCCTTCAGAATGAATGGTTCCCTCAGGTTACCGGGCATCGGTTTGTGACGTCACCAAGTATGACTGTGAAGTCGTCACCAAGTATGACTGTGAAGTCATCATCAAGTATGACTGTGAAGTCATCACCAAGTGTGCTCCACTGCTCAGCCTTCTCGTCACTAGGCGTAGCTCGGCTTATCCTTTTCGGATCAACAAGTTACTGGTGTTGGATTGTTCCAACATCTGGTTTGTTATTGCTCTGCTCCAGTTTCTCGAGAGATGTTTTTCAAGTTTTGGGAAAAAATAAATCATCAATTTAAGTATAATTAGGATTATATTTTTACCTAACTATTACTTTTTTAGACTTACAGTTGAAGGATAATATTACTATTTTACTATTGCTAAAACATGATTGTTTTAATTATTTCCAAAATTTTGTACAATGATTCTACAAAATTCTTTAATATTATAGTATTGTTATAATCCTTCAAGTAATATCATAGTTTGATAATATATATCTCACATAACATTTATTTCAAAATATACCTCATTCAGTTTACAATACATATTCCTATTATTATAAAACTGTAAAGAAGGGGTTAGTTTATATATATAACATATTTTTCACTTAAAACTAGGTTCATGAAAATCTTGGACACAATCAAAACTGTTATGTTTCTTTTTATTGTTACGTTACTTTACAAGATTTTCACTTACAGTGATAAATTCATAGTAAAATCAAGTAATTCACCTTCAACCGATGTCTTGCCCCTTAACGTCAGATCGTCAGATGGATGGGGTTCATTGCTTTTGGTTAGCCTCCTTTACGTGTGTTTCTGCAATTACAGGTGAACTTTACTAGCTTATACAAGAAACTTACATCTTACATAGATTATTTATCTACTATTACATTACATTTATCAATAATTATAAGTGTTAGTCAACATAATTTCCTTAATTACTCTTAACTTACAAACACACAGTTATATATATATATTTTATGTTTCACTAAACATCAATGCTTTATATATATAATTTACATTTCTTTAAACATCAGTGTATATTGTAGTTACCCTTAAGAGTTAATGTTATTGATCTAACCATTGAAAGAAATTAATTGAACACAAACTATGTCGTTTTTAGCTATTCATTATATTTCGTTATGTTCCTTTTATAATCATAAATTCTTGTACAGAATTAAATTTCATTATTTTTTTTTCATTTGCTTTAACTCAAGTTTAATGTATTCATTTACTTTTTCAAGTAATAATTTAAATATCATCAAGATTCTTGTTATCATTAAACTCAATACTCAAAAATATTTTCGTAATTCCCATTTATCACTAAAGAGCCTTTTACTCTTATTTCAGTATCATTAAACTTTTCAACAGTTTTCTTTATTTGAATCCATACATTATATATTAAATTATATAACTGTCCCTTTTAAACTCAAACTTTTTAATTACATTTAAACTGCTATACTGAGTTTAATTAATAAATTCATATACGTAACATGAACGTATTTTACAATTCATTTACATTTATTTTTATGAAATAAATCCGTTCTATTCGATCGCTTTTATTATTTACGATTTCATTTTAATCCTTTTTATACTCATGTAAAATCAACTACATTCATTCTTTTATAAATCTGGAAATATTATGGTTCCCCCTTGAAATTTTTCTTTAGAAGAAGATTTTCCCTTCAGGGTATTTACTGTACTCTGGTTGACCTTTGAACCTGCAATTACTGTTTTCTCTTAGTAATATTTACCCTTACAGTTTAGAATGAATATTCTTTATGTATTAGGAATATCCCTTTTTTTTCAAATATCAAAATATAATTAATTATACATCTTGACTCATATCTTTCTAATATATTTATCTCACAATTCCATGTATAATCACACTTAATTACACTTCAATCCATTATTGTAATCTTTTTGGGGTCTAATTTTATTCTTCACTCTGAGAGGAATAAATAGAATGTTCCCCTGAGATTATTCTAAAATTCTTTAGAGTCTATTTTATTCTTCATTCTGAGAGGAATAAATAGAATGTTCGCCTAACTTATGTTTGGAAATTCTTTAGGGTCTATTTTATTCTTCATTCTGAGAGGAATAAATAGAATGTTCCCCTTAAGATTGGATCAAACATTTCCTTCATAACAGAATGGTTATATATTTATATATTATCATATATAAAAGTTTTAACGAACTATCTTTTTCAGCAATTATTTTATATATCATTGTACATAAACATTAGAATTTAAGTACATGTATATCATATTGCATGTTTTCATTATTCATTATACATTCAATAATATTCGACTATTTATTTAGAATTCATTCCTAAATTTATATATCAAGAATTCAATATCTTTATTTTAATTAACAAGTACAAACATTTTTATTTATCATCTTGAAAATCAAAAATTCAACATAAAATATTACACTTCTATTATAAATAAAAGAATTCAAATTGAATGTGAAATAATATTAATTGAAATATTTGCTTCGTATCTTGTTATCATTCAAATCATTCGTTAAACTCTCCATTTGTTATGGTGTTTCAAATATTAGTTCCTGCTACATCTTGGATTGTATAACAATACAGTTCATAGAGAACAGTAGATTGATTTACTGCATGTCATTTAATTATAAATAACTATTAATTCTTATTCATACATTGTTCTTACAGGTTCTAATTCCCACACAAGTAATAACTTATATTACTTCAGTTCCTCAAATTTATCATATTATTAAATTATGATATTACACTTATTTCATGACATTAATTCCATGATTTTATTTCGACGAAGAACCTGTAACTCATTTATTTATCAAACATTACAGTTATCATTAAAAGAAATCATCAAGAGCTCTCTTTCAAACTCATTTATTTTATCAAATAATTAATTAAATAATTAATTATTAGTTCTCAGTAACCTACTGGAATAATCACATTAATTCCTAGATCTTTTATTCTCCATATAATACTCATTATTTTATTCATATTATATCCTTGCTATCGTCAACTATAGTGTTACTGACTGTACTACCTGCATGTGTGACTAATTTTAATAGCTCTGTTGACAATAACTTCCCACTTGGGAATTTACATCGCTTCCTTCAAGATTACGTTTAGTCTTGACTTTTTACTAGTCAACTATTATATAATCAAGTTGCGTTATATTTTTACGTTAAGTTATTTTTACGTTAAGTTATATTAATATATATATAACGTTTGCTATATTTTATTCTTTATTAATAGAAAAATAGTCTTAAGATAATTGTTTTATCTCTTATACATTTATTTTCGATTGCTTGCATTTAATTCACTATTCAAATCAAGTCTTACAATTTAATTATAAAATTCAGCAAATCTTTGCTCTTATAGTATTTTCTTTCTCAGAATTATCGTCTGACAAATACAATTGTCTGAATTCACATCGTTTTTTATACGATTATTTCGTTCATATGAACTAATCACCATTGGCGATTATTATAAGTTATTATTCGTCACTGGAATAATTACAACAACTTCTTATTTAACAGTTAATTATTTATACTCAATATATACTCAATATACGTAAACAGCGTTGAATCTTTCTTATATCGTTGTTTCGTTCATTATTGAGTTACTGGGGATTTTACGTTAAAGCATATAATTATTTAATTACGTTAAACAATAACCTTTAATCAAATCAATTATTTCTTACTTTTAATTATTACAGGAATATAGTTTGAAACTAGATCACATATTGATTATTTAGTATCAAACCTAGTTTTCCCTCTATGTTACCACATATTACCCAATATTACATTAACTATGGTTAAGCAGTATTAACCTCCAGGTAACTTTAAATCTCATCAAAAATATTCAATATACAATATTAATATCAAAATAGTCATTTAAATATTCAAGATATATATATATATCTATATCATTCCTTGTCAATCCTTTAAAATGTTTCACTCTTTTTATACTGAGTCATACCTCTGAGTTTAATATTTACGTTATATCTTATTTACGTTAACTCATTATCTGACTTGATTGTCTTAAATCACTGAAACGATTGACAGGTTCTTTTTTCAAACACTGCGATTATTACTATTTGAATAGGAATACATCATAATTATCAATTGACTTCATCCCTGAAAATTAGGTATGATTCGTTACATATGTACGTTACGTGCATATCATAGGTATTTCCGGTTTACCTGAAACCTTGTTTATTTTTATAAATATAAATTGACATTATAATTATCTATTGACTTCATCCCTGAAAATTAGGTATGATTTCGTCATATATGTACAATACGTGCACATCTTAGGTATTTGCGGTTTTACCTGAAACCCTTTTTATATTTTATAATATCACAACTCAATGTTGTATCTTAGGTATTTGCGGTTTTACCTGAAACCCTTTTTATATTTTATAATATCACAACTCAATGTTGTATCTTAGGTATTTACGGTTTTACCTGAAACCCTTTTTATATTTTATAATATCACAACTCAATGTTGTATCTTAGGTATTTGCGGTTTTACCTGAAACCCTTTTTATATTTTATAATATCACAACTCAATGTTGTATCTTAGGTATTTGCGGTTTTACCTGAAACCCTTTTTATATTTTATAATATCACAACTCAATGTTGTATCTTAGGTATTTGCGGTTTTACCTGAAACCCTTTTTATATTTTATAATATCACAACTCAATGTTGTATCTTAGGTATTTACGGTTTTACCTGAAACCCTTTTTATATTTTATAATATCACAACTCAATGTTGTATCTTAGGTATTTACGGTTTTACCTGAAACCCTTTTTATATTTTATAATATCACAACTCAATGTTGTATCTTAGGTATTTACGGTTTTACCTGAAACCCTTTTTATATTTTATAATATCACAACTCAATGTTGTATCTTAGGTATTTGCGGTTTTACCTGAAACCTCGTCTATATTTTATAATATGACAACTCATTTGACTTTCACTGACTTAAAGGATGTTTTGACCCTATAGTCAGATATTCACATTCGTGACTGTACTTTCGGTATATTTCTATATGATATAACCGTTTCTATGATATCAACTTCTCTCGATATCACTTTCTCTTGATATTACCTACTAAACAAAACAGCGTAATTTATAATTTCCAAAGATTTTTATCGACGTTATTGCTTTTTAAGCCACAAACAATAAATATCATTTCATTAAAATATGCAAAATTAATGAAATACGAGAATGGGTTAATTACTTCCATTCCAGTACTAAAAATATGGAAAATTACCTCGTTAATATAAATTAGGTATATCGTTACTTTACCAAATTCACCTTTGGTTATTTACATGACAAATTCACAGGTTATAAGACCCATTTAATTTATCATCAACTTGGAATATTTTTATTCTCCTTATCTGTGAATATACAGTTACATATTCCATCTGTATCTCTATTTATGAGTACACAGGTTACTACTAATATATTTGCAACTATGTATATTAGCTCATTTAAACATTGTTCTAATGTTTTTTACTTAATACTTTAAAAATTCATACTTTCAAAATAGTATTTTAAGTTCGTTCTCATCATTTGAACTTTCTCTCTAAGCTTCTTCGAAATTCTTATATACGATTTTCTGAATTCCTTTATAATTATTTATTATAATTATACTTCGCCTTTTATAGGACAACAACAGTTATTTTGTTATATAACGTGCTTTCCACGTTATTTGCAATCTTCGCACATTTATAAAACTTTCACTTTCTGAAACATACGTTCCATAAGTTTTCAATGATTTTACTTATAGAATAATTATGCAAAATAAATTAGATTTTAAATGTCGTTCTCAGTCAGATGATTATAAAAGTACTGAAATACATGGTATTTTTAGCCTGTCAAAATGTAAATAGTTTTCACTATCCCGACACATCTAAAACATTCTATGCAATTAATATATTCCCAGATTCAATTATATCTGTTAAAAGTTTATTACCTTTAAATGATACACATTGACTAAAATTGTCATATCATCTTACTTTTTACTAACTGCGCTATTTGAGGCTACTGGTCTTTGACACTACTTTTTTCTCCACTATTTGAGACTATGATATAAATCTATCATTCCCCCAGGAATGTAGTGTCATAACTACACTTTATATTACTATAGGAACATTCGCGGCAAGTTGTCACTATTTGTGTCGTATTTTGGTAAAGCAATTCTTTATTACCTACTACCTTATCTAACAAACCTTTCAATATACACTGTAAAGATTAATAATTAGTAAAGATTAATAAAGACAATATAAAATTCACAATACAAAAATATAAGTAGACATTATTATATTCCAGACACAAAATTCATTACAATATATTAACTTTAGGTTAAATAGTTAAATAGCATCACCTAATTTGCCTCTCGTTGTTTAGCTGCCTGTTTACCAGATGGTAGTGTAGATTATAAATCTCATGTAGGGTTGCCTCATAGCTCTCCCTTTTTCTGGAGTCATTCGATTTCTTCTGTTCTCCCGTTTAGATTGTAGATTTCATGAAGTATTGCCTCGTAGCTCTCCTTTTTCTACTTGCGCTGTTTCTTGTCCTCTTCTTACTGCCCTTCCTTCGTAATCCCTTGGGTGATTACCGCCAGGTAAAGTGAGTTTCTGTCGCGATGTATTTTTGTCGCTGTTAGTACTTTGACACTAGTACCTTCACTTAATTTGGCGTATCCATGCTCAGCTCGAAGTTTGTGTTGCAGCTTGGATGATTGAGTTTATTTATGCGCACCGCTCGTTTTATACTCAGCTCGAATTTTCTCACCGGTCTTTAGAATATTAATGGTATTCTAGAACAGTTTTTATAGTTAACTGCTGTTAACTTGAAAAGTATCCTTTCACATGTCATGTGAATCTTTTCTGTTGCTTTTCCTTCCCTTTTTTATGAAGTGCTGCAGGACTTCAGTATGTGAGTTGAAAGGGTGTGTTCTCCCATATGTGTTGGAAGAGTGTGTTCTCCCATCGGCATTGTAGAGTTGCTCCCGTAATGTCCTTTTATCGGAAGGAGTGTGATTGGCTAGTTCACTCGCATTACATTCAATGCTTACCTAGTGATTAACACTGTATAACACTAGGGTTTCATAGTTCTGGTTTTGTACCCTTTTTATCACTGACACTGTCTTTCCAACTTTCCTTTTACTTCTCTAAAAAATCTTTAAACCATTCATATTAAGTCAGTTCTTTTCGTTAATAGATTCTAACCTCTTTTTTCCTCCCTCTTTTCTTCAAGACCGTTTGAAGATGCCAATATTAAATTGCCCTTTTCCTATGGGATTGATAGTAAATTATCACCTATTTTCTAAGTAGATGAGTCTTGTTAATAAACTTATCCCATAGGGCAAAATAAGTCTCCGGGTTCGTTACAATTGTTGTATTATCTTAACTTGAAGAGACTTGGAGGTAATTGATTGAATTCTATTAAACTGACAAATGACTAAACGGTAAAAGTTTTTAGGAAGTAAATTAAACACAAGGAAGTTTTAAATGGGTGTACTTATATTAAAGTTCGAATAGTACAGAGTTCTAAGACTTACGCACAAGTCTTCAAATAACACAACACAAGTTTTAAATAAACTAGCAGTTGAGTAAACTTAAGGGTTTAAAATAAACAAGGGTCTGAGTAGCCAACTCACGAAACCCGTGGATGGACAAGTCCGACCGGACTTGGTCCGACCAACCAGTCTTCAAGAGACCATCGCGAACTATGAACACTTTAGTTAGGTGCCAATGGTATTTAAAGGATGAACTGGAGAGTCCAACCTTCCAGTGAGTGAATAAACTTCTGTTAAGGTACTGATAGTACTTTTCAAAGATGTTTTTCTACTCACTGCAGATAGAAATAACACACAATGCATTATTCAAATTTAACACGCTAGTGGTAATGGCTTTCTATACGATTAACATATAGATCGATCAGATTTACTAATAGTTCATTTTAGTGAAACCTGATTTACTAATAAACATCCAAATTTAAGCATACTATTTCAGAGTCCTGTTTAACCTATACATGATCAGAAATGTTACAAGTTCCTAACTATTAATTAAGTATTTCAATTAGAATAATTGAAGTACTTACTTAATTCTTTTTAAATTAATTAAGTATTAATTTCAATTCTATCTATAGAAAAGAACTCAATATTCTAAGTTGTATAACTGATTTACAAAGTTCATGAAGTTATATAACTTAGTACAAATTATAAAGTTATATTCTGAGTTACAAGTTATAGCTCTGGGTTACAAGTTATAAAGTTATGTTCTGAAGTTACAAGTTATATTAGCGGCTTACATCAAAGCTATTCGTTTATAATTATATTCGAGCTCCTAGCGAGAATAACATGACCATAAATTTAAATAGCATTTCCTTCTAATGAACAGTGTACAAGATTAAAAAGATTATGTCTGATTAAATGATTATCAAATTATAGAAATTGAAAGATTAAGTAAAGATACAAGTTCAGCGTATTAACAATCCTTCTATTAACAATGACAAATATACAATGACAAATATACCTTGCAAAGAATAGAATGACAAATATACCTTGCAAAGAATAGAATGACAAATATACCTTGCAAAGAATAGAATGACAAATATACCTTGCAAAGAATAGAACGACAAATATACCTTGCAAAGAATAGAATGACAAATATACCTTGCAAATAATAGAATGACAAATATACCTTGCAAAGAATAGAATGACAAATATACCTTGCAAAGAATAGAA
>CANNZV010005996.1:0-21686 GCA_947561585.1 Caprella mutica | reverse complement strand
GTATTACTCCTCACTCCAAACAGCAACCTCGATCCCCAACTATTGTCATAAAACTCCCCTCCAATCCTCTCCTTCTCCCTATAGTACCGCAAGGTCGACTTCTCCTCAATCTCCAATCTCCACCTCCCATGCTCCCACTCATTCACCAGTCTCTCAACATGGCTGCTGCTCATATCCTCCAACTGCCTCCAACTCACACCCAACTCCCCCAAGTAACCATCCACCATCCTCATCCATGGATCCTGTCTCAGCTCCACCCTCATCTCCCCCATCACCCTTCTCAAAACTACACTCTCTGTCCTCATCAAATGCTTGGCAAACTTCAACTTCTCCTTCATATCTCTGGCAAGCACTGAAGAACATCCCACTTCTCCTTGAAGAGCCACAGTGGGAGTCCATGAGGGGGCAGCCAAAACCTTCCTCCACACTCCATTCTCAATTCTCTGCATTCTCACTTTCTCCCCCTTGCTCCACACCAGTACTCCACCTGCACTCAGGACACTAGGTAGCACCACCCCCTTCCAAAAAGTCTTCCCAACAAGTAACCTATCGCACGACCTCCCCACGACCGAATATGTCAGATTTGCCATCCTCTCAGCCTTCCCAATCCTCTCCTTCTTGCATTCACCAAAACAATCTCTCTTTGCCGTCACCAAAACACCAAGGTACCTCATCTCCCCCACACACCTGATACCCCCCACCTCAGCCTCTCCTCCCTCTCCCCCATAGAAAACCATGCACATGCTCTTCTCCCTATTGATCCGCAGTCCACAGCTCTCCGCTCCCTCCTCCAGCACTCTAATCATTCTCCCCGCCTCCTCAACACTCCTTCCCAGCAGCAGACCATCATCCGCATAGAAAAGAACTGGCACTCTGACTTCCCCCCTTCTGTATCCCATACCACTCCTCAACAGCTTCTCAATTATCATTCCCACAACCATTACAAATAGCTGCGGAGAACCCGTGCAACCTTGCCTGATCCCACTTCCAACTTCCGTTTCCCCCAACTGCTTTCCCTCCCTCCATATCTCAGTCCTATCTCCCTGGTACATACAGGCATCCCCCGCTTTAGTTACCAAATCACGACTCAGATTAGTTACCAAACGGTAACTAAAGCGAATAAAAGTAATAAGAGATTTATAATTGTCACTCCTTGATTCTATATATCATTTCCTATGAGTTATATAGAAATAAAATTTGTTTTAGAGTTCTTGAAGTACAACGTATATAAGCATATTAATAATTATATACAGTCTTTCATTGTTTGTAACTGTGATGAAAAAGTTTAAAGTCGTGCATTTATTAAATGTTTCAAAATCCATCCATGGCTTAACTCTCACTCAGTATAGGTGGGTAATTAGTTAATAGATACTAAGATTTCTATAATAATTATTGTTCTATATTTACCAAACATAAAGATTATGCTCTATGAAATATTTTTGGTAGCAGGGTACTAAGTTCCCAAGTTATTGGTTGGTTCTACAATTTCAGACACGTCAGAAAAGAAAATATTGTAATTATTATTTAACTTCCATTATGAATGGTTACGTAGCATGGATACCAATTGAAATGAAAGTTAAATAATGATTATTAAATAAAAAAATTCACGTGTTCGAAAATATGGAACCGTGCAATAACATAGAACTTACCCTAAAATAGGATATGTTGAATTTCTGAACCAATTGCTTCTAATAACCTCATCTGGATTATAATTTAGATTTTTTTCAGTTACCGTGAAATAATCACAAAAAATGTCTCTGTTTTCTATGTCTACCAACGGTTCTTATTTCGAATCATGACTCGAAATAAGAACCCTTTTACTAAAGTGAGTTGTACTTAAAACGAGGCTTGCCTGTATATCAGTATATTTATCAGAGATAAACTACAAATGTACCTGTGACACCCGATCGGTTGTATCAGGTACTATCACGGAAAAGTGTATCCGTCAGCTGTTGTAGTATGCTATTTTAGCATTTTTGACCTTTCTTATTTTCTTTATACTGATTTCTGACAAGTGATTAGATATTATTTAAATTAAAGTATAGATATATAGTTTCATTTGTATCATCCATGCAATTTTCATTTTGTAATGAATAAATGTATTTTTTTTATAATTTGAAATGAATAATTATAATTTTGAAATTTTCCATTCAATTAACCTTGGTATATATTTCATACGATTTACTCTTGTATGTTTTTATGCAATTTACTTTTGACCAATTGTCGTTTTAATATTGAAACTAATAACTATTCGAATTTGAGGTAAAAGTAGATTTCTAGCTTTAGCTTTATCAAATCTCATTAATTCCAAAAATATTATTTATGACAACCATTCACACAAGAACATTAAACTAATCCTCTTCAGATATGATTTTAAATAACTTCGCTTCTTTTCACCTTTGAATTATTTGTTCTCCTATAGGCTATATTATTAAAACTATAATACACTTTTTCAACTTTGTGGTAAATGTCTATGGTTTTACTTTTAGTTTTGTCAAAAACTAAACTTTACTTTACTTTTAGTTTTTTTGTTTTCCACGAATATTTTATATTATAATCATTCACACAAGAGCATTTAATCGTCTAAAGATATGATTTTTAATAGCTTTGCATTTTTTTCACATTTAAATAATTTGCTGGACGGGCTATAACCTGTCTCGGTTATAAATTATAATCCGGAGATTTTCTGCATTCAGAATTTCAATAAATTACTAGTGATGACTAATTTCGTTGATAAGACAAGTTTCTCTTCTTTTTCAAAGTCCTTTGTGTGTATAATCTTTTTTAATTCATTCAATATATTGGCCAAATGAGGAAGTTATTAAAATTTGTGTTTTTAAAATGATAATAATTTATCTTACGTCTTAACTTAATGACAACAATCATTAGGTTGCTGACAAGCGTTTTTCTCTATTTTCATCAACTTATAAATAAGTAATTACCTATACGGCTATACCGATACTCTCTATCTTTTATTGAAGTTATTTAATTGAAAAAAAAAAATTATGCTAAAGAATAAAATAAAACTATGACTAAGTTGTAAATTAATCTA
Organism: Caprella mutica; assembly: GCA_947561585.1. Classification (NCBI taxonomy): domain Eukaryota; kingdom Metazoa; phylum Arthropoda; class Malacostraca; order Amphipoda; family Caprellidae; genus Caprella; species Caprella mutica. Next base: position 18,634 of record CANNZV010005996.1, on the reverse strand, counting down.
TTTAGTTTAGATTTTAAATGCAGTAATTTGATGGATTTTTTTATCATCATGTGAACTGATTCATATCAGTTTAAATTTTTTTTATATATTAACTGCTTGCACGATCCATTGACAAGCAGTGATACAGTGAACTAAAAATAACTGAAGTGATCATAATTTTTCTTCTCAATAAATGTCACATCGCCAACGTTGACAATAAAATAAGTTACAAAGTTCTATGAGATGAACCAAAAGAAAGTTCTCCAAGAACAGAAATAATGTAGCTACCTATTGCAGTTTTGGTGCTTAATTTGTGACATCGGAGTGAAACTGGGATTCATGACAACTGTCAACTAAGGCTTTCAACTTGCAAGTTCTATCTCTATCATACAATATTAGTTTTTTACTTAAAGAATAAGATAAATAAAGGATCAATAATAGAAAATAGATAATCATTTCATATTTATAAAAAATAGTGTTTTACAAAAGTTGAAGATAACCATTAAATTAAGTAAAAATTTAAAAAACTACTACACGACTAAATACACTTGCAGGTTATTTCTAAAGTAAAAACTACCTGATACAATTCTTACTAAAATTAAGGATTTCTGATTTGTACTAGTTTACATGAAGTATCAATCTTAGAACAATTTTTAAAAGCTTAGGGTTGAATGATTAACATGAACTTACAATATACAATTAATTCTATATTTACCTAAGATTAAATTTTTTCAAACGCATAGCAATAAATAAAATACACAAATTAGTTCGGTCTTTTATGCACTTCCTTTTCACGGAGAAATGTCGTTGAAAATCTAAAAGTAATAAGCATGAATAAATGGATATCACAGGGAATGAGACCAGACTTCCTGGGAATGATGAGAACTCCTCTGATAGTGATTAGTACTGTCCTGATGAGAACTCCTCTGATAGTGATTAGTACTGTCCTGATGAGAACTTCACTGATGGGAACTTCACTGATGGGAACTTCACTGATGGGAACTTCACTGATGGGAACTTCACTGATGGGAACTTCACTGATGGGAACTTCACTGATGGGAACTTCACTGATGGGAACTTCACTGATGGCAACTTCACTGATGAGAACTGCCATGATGATAACTGTCCTGATGAGACCTGCAGTGGTGCTAAGTTATTTGAATCTGAAAATGTTTACAAACAAATTGATTGAAAAATCTCTGATATTGACTTAGAATTACGCTACAAACAATTATTAACAAGATAAAACAAACTGAATAGATTTTATTTTAATCTCATACTATAATATTTTTTTTTATTATAGTAGGGGTTTAACGTCGTGCTTCAGTCATATCGTGACTATTTCGCTGACGTAAAAGGAAATTAAATACAAGGGACTAGAAGAAGCAGTCAGAAAGAAAAGTGGCTCCATGAACAAAGGCACTTACCATCGTTGGTGACAATGCTCATGGATGCAGAAAAGCTACTCCGTGAATGCAGTCACTTACCAAGGAATGTGACGAAACGGGACGCAAGCACCGGTGGCTGCACTCACGGATGGAAAAGGAAAATGAAGAGGTGATAGTAAATGAAGCCTACGAACCTACCTAACACAAAAATCTAAGACCTCGTAGTTGAAGAGCATAACCCTAGCGCTATTCTACAAAATCCTGAACAACGTGTATTCGAAGCACATTTGGTTATGTTAATAGTATCCACATTCGAGTGGCAAGGAAGAAACAAGATTTGATAGAAAACAAGATTAATGGAAAGTAGAACACAGATAGATTAAAATCCTCACTGTGATCAGAGTGTGTTTCAAATTTTAAAAATCAAACTTACAAAATATTTCACCAAAGGAATAAAAAGAGTAACACCTCGATCTAATATTTTTATTTATGTTGATGAATTAAGAGGATATATCGCGAACGATGAAAAGAAAGGGATAATTTAAAATGAGTGAAGAGACAACAAAGCTATTTTTGGAAATTGCAAAATAAGCATTAGAAACGTGGTTTTATAGAAACGCTACATTTATCTTCCATTACTCGAGACTAACTGTTAGATAAAGTCTAATTCCAATCCGTAGAATACTTACTACAATTAATGCTACAAAGGACTATATTACAAACTAATTGGAAAAAAGTCGAATTAATTTAAACGAAACTAAAGAACTCTACAAAAGAGATAATTGAATTTTACTAATTTCTTGAAATTAAATATTGGTCATTTTTTTAAATAAGGATTATAGCTTTATGGAAACAGAAATTGTACTGAAAAAGGATAATACATAATTGCCTCAAATGGAAGGAAGTATTTAATTTTATTTGATTTGTTTCTTAAATGTTTTTGTCAAAGGAGATGCAAAGAACGAAACTGTAAAATAGAAAAAATGAAAGTCAATAAGTTGAAAAAACTGAACAATGTCACTAAACTACTTAATTTTTATTTAAATGTTCATATATGAATGTCACAAGGACTAATGAAATATTGTAGAAACTCTCATTTTAGCGGCAAGTTACATGTTGAAGTAATCTAGGATATTGTATAAATTAAGCCATTCGTATTATCAGTAAATTTTAAGAGTTTAAACGTTTTTTTAGTTTAATGATTTAATGAGTCAAGAATTCCAAACTAGGCTATAAACAAAAAGCTACAGTTAAGAAAATTAAAAAAACTATAATGAACTATTTTCTTTAGAACGACCATTATACGCTCTCAATAGAGGTTAAAAAAAATTGTATACAAGTAACTATATAAGAGTTCAATTAATTATTACCAGTACTCTGAATATTTGCAAATTTTAATACTAGCAAAATAAATAACCGTGTATCACAGTCAGTATTTAAGAATTCAGTATTTCCGAAACTACAGAAACCTTAAGTTGTGTATTTACAATTACCAATTGTAAAGTATTTGAACGAAATAATTTACAATTGCCAATCAATTTAATTGAAAGTTTTTAGGCCATATCGCTGATATTGAAAAGAAATTGAATATATATGGGGCTTGAAGTAACAGTTAGAAAGGAAAGAGACTCCATGAAAGAATAAACTACCACCAGTCGGAGACAACGCTTATGAATGCAAAAAAAAAAATCCATGACTGCAGTCACTTACCAAGGAATGTGACTAAAAGAGTCACCAACACCGGTGGCAGCACTCACAGATGAAAAAGGAGAATGAAGAAGTGATAATAAATGAAGCCTACTGGACACAAAAAAAACATATAGAGTTATTCTCTGAAACTACAATTAGCCACAAAAATGATAAGCCTGAAGCTGTTGTGCTCTTCCCTTATATTCACCTGAACAGATTGAGGATACAGCTACTGGGGGCTTAACAATTAGCCTACTATATTATATCTTTAAACAATTTTCATACATTTTTTTAAGTTATATATTTATGAAACATAACTGATACGAATAACTTAGCTAATTCTATCAGTTATCACTGAACTAATAGAAATTTGTCCTTACCAGTTAAGAAAAGGGAGATTTGCACTGCTGTCGTTTGTTTCTTCCGCTTTCTTGTGAGGAAAAGTGATCTGGTCATAGGTAGTGGTCTTTCGAGTTCCACCTAGCGAATGCTCTCTCTCCCCATTGAACTGGAAACAAATTTTAATAATACAAATTAGTATACAAGTTATTGTTATTGAATAGGTTTGATGCGAATATAATGGTTTCGAGATTTCGTTAATCGGAAAATAAATAGAAAAGACCTTAAAGGTCCCCTCCAAGCAAATTTTTTTATTGCTTAAATCAATGAGGCTAATGTTTCTTATTATTTTACTGCAAACCCCATAAAATTTGATAGCATATTTTTAATTTGATATGCTTTTAAATATTTTTATAATCCAAACTCTACAAAACCTGCTTTACTTCCGACTTTCTAATTTTCAGTCTGAAGAAAAAGAATGTACACCATTTGTTTTGATTGTCAACTAGGTATTTGGTTTAATAAATCTATTTATTATTCGTTTAAAGGTTTAAATTTGGATAAACTTATTATAGAAACGTTTATATACTTTTAGAAATAATTAATATCTTTAAAGAAGGCCAAAAACGCATGGTTTGTTTAAAAATCTAAATTTGAAATCAAAACAAAGAGTGTACAATCTTCTTTCTCAGCGTCAGGTTAGTGATTCGCTTGATTGTTGCTCACAGAGTATTAAAAAACTTTAAAAGCAAATAATAAAATATATACTGAACCGAATTGTATGCGGTTTGCGGGATAATTATCGTATTCCTTAGTTCTAAAATATTATGTAATAAACTCATTTTTTTCCCGGAACCTGGAGAGGACCTTTAATATAGATCTAGCAGTTAGATTGGAAAGAGACTCTTCAATGGAATGTTACGGAATGAGAATCTAGTGATCGCGGAAGTAAGAGGAAAATAAACAAAAAGGGTGCAAAAACATATTGCAAATTATATTAATAAACAATCTAAGACTACATTGTTATCCCTATCTAGTGCTATTCTACAAAACAGGGAATTTCAATGAAACAAAAAGGAAAAAAACTTGGTCATCATCCAATTTGCAACTGTTCGTATCGAAAAATTCTCTGCCTCTTTCTTCAATTCATGACTGTTACATAGTGTCATTCGTTGAAAACTCATAAATGCAACATGAATATCTCACATATTTACTATTATCAATTTAAGATAGTTTTTTTTTGTATAAAATTATTAATAAATAATCTCTGTTAATTCAAGTAGGGGTTTAACGTTTTCTTTGGAACCAAAGGCCATATCGCTGACAATGAAATTAAATACAAGGGACTGGAAGAAGCAGTCTGAATTGAAAGTGGCTTCAAGAACAAAGTCACCTACCGCCGTCGGTGACAATGCTCATGAATACAGAAGAGCTACTCCGAGAATGCATTCACTTGAAAAGAATAAAAAAGGACCCAATTTAAGGTCCGGAGGCTGCACTCACGGATGGAAGATTAAAATGAAAAGGGGATAGTTAATTAAGCCTACAAGCCTAACAAACCTAAAAGTCGAAGACCTTGTAGTTTGAAAGCATAAACCTAGTGCTACCCTCTAAAACTGCAAGTGGAGTAAAAAAATAAACATAAGAATGAAAAAAAGACATTATTAATCCAAATTACAACAGTTTGAAGCCAAAGGGAACCCCCTTCTATTAAATCCACCACAAACAGCTTCATGATAGTGTCACGCAGGTAAATTGCGGCCCACTTACTAACTACGGCCTCTAACAACTGAAACATAATAGCTTCAGAACACACGTCAAAACTTAAATTAATAAGTTATAGCATTCACTGTGATTCTTTTGATAGCTATGCAACATTTTAATGTAATTTCGATTCAAAATGTTTTAGAGACTCTTTTGAGAGGGCTGCAATTAAAAATTAAAAGGCCGCAATTTACCTGCGTGACCCTAGAGCTCATGCAGGCTTATTAATTCTTTGCTACCCAGAAAGAAAAAAAATTCTTAAAAGTTACCTGCACAAAATAAAAACGAGAATTTGGTAGTAGAATCACTAGCTAAAAATTACGGGAAAAATAAATTAGGTGAATATACGTAATTACATTTACCGTTTAACACTAACCTTGAGCAACCAGCTGTTCAGAAAATTATTTGTAGGTTTTCCCTTTTTTAATAGTGCATAAATATTTTTATATCTATAGGTATTGCGAGACTAAAACCTGAAAAAGATTATTAAATTTAAAGGTATTTATAAATAGGGTCACGCAGGTAAATTACGGCCCGCTCACTAACTGCGGCCTCTTACAACTGAAACATCATAGCTTCAAAATACACGTCAAAACTTAAATTAATAAGTTGTAGCATTCACTGTGCTCCTTTTGATAGCTATGCAACATTTTAATGTAATTTCAATTCAGAATATTTTAGAGACTCTCTTGAGAGGGTTGCAATTAAAAATTAAAGGGCCGCAATTTACCTGCGTGACCCTACAGAAAGAAGAGTTTAAACAAAAAGTATATACTACAGTCTACGTTATAGAAGTGTTGACGTAAACCGGCGGCTATTTACAAAAGGAAGAATCATATGCATAATAAAACAATTAATAAAGTATATACCTACCTAATCTCTAGGAGTGTAAAGGCTAAAATAAAAAATAAAATGTGGTTATAAGCTACAGCTCTAGGTGTTTCTTTTCTTTTATATTCCATGTCTACAGATCGTATTCAAAGGAATTTAGGCACAATAATATAAAGTAGAATTCCGTATTCTTTTAAAATTAAATAGTTTAATTACTGTGCGGGCACTGCTTTATGACTCTAGTACAGAGAAATGTAAAGAAGTTAGAAGAATCTGATTTTGTTATTTCGTAAACTGTTCCAAATCTCGACATTTTGCAGGTTTGGATACCTATAAAAAATGGTTCCACTAACTATAGAAAAAAATTCTGAAGCTCGGTATTATTTCAAAGTCCTGAAGTAAAGATACAAAAGTTTTGAAAGCACACATTTTGGTAATAAGTTGCAAATTCCATCAGCAATTTCGAGAAAATCTGTGAAATATTGATAAATTTATAATTCGAAATGATCTCAAGAACAGAAACACTTGATATTGAGCTGGACTTCGTCTCAGCTATTAGCAAAAAGCAAAAAATCAACCGATAAAAATGTTTAGAGTTCATATCCAAGAAGAAAAAAACTAGCTCAGAAATCTGATCAGTCTTTTGAATATCTCAATCTCAAGGATTAAGCTGCCTAAAAATGGTAGCATTATCAATTTTTCACAGAGTTAAAATATGTAGCTTAAAATTTTGAATCTAGAACTTAGAAAATAAAAGAAGCGAAAAAAATTAATTTACAAATGTATAAGTAAAAGATATAGTTCCATATGAGCATGACAATAAAAAAAAGAGTCCTCAGCTAGAAAGACTGAAGAATAACTTATCCAGGCTAAGTGAAATTAGTATCTAAATTCTAAAGAAAGACTAATTTTCGATCTGCCTAAAACACAAGTTTCTAATAGAGAGAGTGAAATTTGATGACTTTTCACTATGACGGCTGGAGACGAAATGTCCCGCACTGCATTAAAAAGAATGGAAATTTCTTACATGAGGGGGTAAAATGAGAATTTGGGGTAGCGTACGATAATCCGTGGTACAGTGGGAACTAGATTATTCATGCGCGCCTCAGCAATTGGACGGATACACTTTTCCGCGATAGTACCTACATATTAATACTTTTACCTAAGCATTATATAATAGTTAAATTATATTTGTTGAGTGGATTAGGTTAACATTAAATCAAATGAAGTGAAAACAATCTCGGTTAGTTTATTACTAAATATTGTAATAAGCTTCATAAAAATTAATTTAGTATTAATTACTTAATTAGTACCTAACTAATCTTAGTAATCTAGGTAGGCAGTTCTCTAGTAATTAATTAATCTAGGTTAAAGTAACTAACCTATATAATTAGTAAATATCTAACCCAGGTAATTAGTAATTTTAACTATCCTAGGTAGTTAATAGTTACTAACTACCTATAACCTAGGTTAGTTACCTAGTTTAAAAAATGGGGGAAGGCTTATGTCGCCGATAGGAGTAGTTAATTGCACGGCATGTAAATCTACGAGATTCAAAAGTCAATCCACGTGTGGACGCTATTGACTTGAATCAAAAGTCTGGTGGAAAAGCTGAGAAAAAAGTCTGGTGGAAAGACTTAAAAAACCCTACGTGTGTACTGCCCTATAGTCACAACCTTTTTGATTCTTACATCGGTTCTTTCCTTTTAGCAGATTATTCAACGGTTGCAAGATTGTGACAGCATTCTTGATGAGTTTTCTGTAAAAATTCAAACTACCAAGGATTCCTCTGAGCTCCTAGTAGGTCTCAAATGTCTTCATTTGCATTATTATCTTTATTTTCGTTTCGAGTCTTTTTTCTGCTTTCGTTGATGACGGTTACAGGTGTTAATCAGTGATCCTATTTATCAATAAGAAAGTGTTAAATGCCATATTAAAAACTCTAGCTAACATTAGCAAACTCATTAGTGCCCAAGTAGACACAGTGACTTCCCAAGTTCTGAACGGAAAGTGAGAAACCCTAACAAACTGATAAAAGTGAAAAATAGGTAACAATATGCCTCCCGGCGGCGGGAATAAGAATAGCCGACGTTCTCGCTCCCAAAGCAATATAACTTTCGACAACTTTACCTCAAGTGAACAAACAATGTACCAACAGCCTGAGCAAAAAACTGCCCACAATACCAGCCCAAATCTTAAAGCAGAAAAGAGGAAGGATCACCCGTCCTCCCCTAAGACCTCAAAAGATATAAATAAAAAACCTAAGCAAGCTGATCAGAACAACAACAGCGACATCAATTCCAGCTTTTATGAATCTGAACCAGATGGTGTTATATCTGAAAATGAAATGGAATTGGAATCAGAATCTTCAAGCAAAGAAATGCCTGAAGTCAGTGAAGTTGAAAATAGCTTACCTTCGGGTAATACAACTGCGTCTGTAAGTAACAATGGCAAATTGCCCACTCCTAATGCTATAACAAATCCTTCCTCCTATCCATCTCCTTCAAACTCTAACTCACATGTACCTTCTTCTGCCCGTATTGCACTAGAATCAATATCCAAAATACCTGAAACTGCTCGCCAAGTAATAATCTCCAGCAACGACCCTTCTCGATCATTAACTACACTCAACCCCATAAAGCTCTCCAAGGGACTCAATATACTTTGCTCTATAGATAGCAACAATAAGACAGATGCCAACAGCAACCCGCTAAAAGTAGATTATCTCCGATCAGGTAGCATTATTGTTACTGCCACTTCCAGTAAACAGGTTGAACAACTGCTAAAAGCAAAAATTTTTCCATTACTTGAGTTGCCAATTTCCACTAAAATAGCATGGACAAGACAATTTACTTATGGCAAGCTCTATGCTCCAGAATTTTCAGAAGACTCTCTGGAAGATTTCCTTCAGATTCTAAGGCCATTCGATGTAGTTGCAATACGCAAACTTTTTGCAGATCCTAAGAAATCACATGTACCTCTATATGTTGCAACCTTTATAGGGCCACTTCCAAAATCACTCACTCTTGGATATACTAGATATCAGATAGACAAGTATGTTCCCAGACCTTTGCGCTGTAGAAAATGTCTCCGTCTAGGCCATACTGCAAACCTCTGCCGCAGCAAAGAGACATGCAGCTACTGTTCATCAATAGAGCACACTCGGTCAGAATGCACAGCCTTATCTCCCCGCTGCATAAACTGTAAGGGACAACATGAGTCTTGCTCAACCGAGTGCCCGGATTTTGTCAGGGAACTTAGAATTTGTTCCCTGACAGCTGAATTAGGCATCAGCTTTGGTGAAGCCCGTACCTTAATCAAACAACAATATGCCAACAATGCTGCTTCAAATAGCAATGTTACAGGAAGAACACACGCTAGACAGCAAAATGTAACTCCTAATCCCCCACCAAATTGGACTCCAACCAACTTTCCTCCATTGCCACAAAAGCAACAAACTCTTTACCAATTATCGCAGCAAACTCAAGAAAGCCATGTTCCCAGATATTCCCAAGCCTTAAGCCAACCAAGACAAACTAATTCTTCTGAACAAGACTACATCCGCCCAGAACAACCTATACCCTCTCAAATTGCAGATCTTCAAAAACCCAATGACTATAGCCACAATACCCAAGAACTCCCTTTACCCTCGCTCTCACCTTTACCATACAGTAACCCAACTGCTCAGCAATACTCACATGTGACAGAAACTCCTAACAACCAAGCTACCCAACCAGCAACAGAATCCTTTAATAACAAACTAGCTCAACTCCTTCCACAAATTCTTCCAATATTAATTCGCCTCCTGTTTGCAACCACTATCACTGAAAAGATAGAGTGCGTAACACTACTAGGACAATTATTCAGCCTTGACACAGCTGTATCGGCAGTCCTCTCTTCATTGCAGCTCTCAGTACACCCTTCGCAGCAATAAATAATGTTACTATCCTTCAATGGAATATACGTGGTTTCCACACACGTAAACCTTGTATTCACTCTGTAATTGACAGCATCAAGCCCGACATCATCTGCTTACAAGAGACTCATCTGAAACCAAAATCTTCTTCATACTTATCACAATATCATTTTCCTCCGCAACGTTGCGACCGCCCTAATCAGAAAGGAGGAGGTGTGGCCCTCTTTGTCAAAAACACACTACCTGTAATAGACATCCCACACACCATTCCTCTTGAGCTTACTATATCTAAAATATTCACTCCAACCCTACCCATAAATATTGCCTCATTATATCTGCCACCAGGTACCAACACTAGTGAGTTCCTTCCTCACTTAGACCCACTTCTAAGGTTGCTCAATTCCCCATTCATACTATGTGCAGATATAAATGCCCATCACCCCCATTGGGGCTCATCTGAGGCTGACAGAAGGGGAAATGACCTGTTCAACTGGATTGCGGACAATGAGTTGGTTTTACTCAACACTGGTGAACCAACCTTCCTCTCATCTAACGGAAAGTACACCCATATAGATGTAACTATCTTTTCCCCCGATATTGCATCCAAACTCTCCTGGCAACCTTACCATGACCCAATGACTAGTGACCATTTCCCACTCGTAATAAGTACAAACCTCCATTCAAGTAACCCCTCTGCACCCAAGCATTGGAAAACACATGCTGCAAACTGGTCTCTATATCAAGAAAACCTAGTTATGCCTACGAAATATCTATCCCCAACACAAGCATGTGGAACCATGACTCGGTCCATCCTCGAAGCAGCAAACAAATCTATACCAGTTTCTTCTATTAAACCTAAACCTCTAACTTCTTACTGGTGGACTGAAGCCTGCAGCGCAGCCCGCAAAGCATGCCGCAGAGCTCATACCAAATACAAAAATCACCAAGGTGATATTTCTCTCTGGATAGAGTATAAGAAAGCAAGAGCACATTTCCGTTACACCACACTGCAAGCTCGCAAAAACTCCTGGAACAAATTTTTGGATAACTTCACCTCTAATGCCACTTCACAACAGGTGTGGAAGCACGTAAGACTTTTAAGCAGCAAACCAACATCTCGTACAATCATCCTAAAAACTAATGGAGCATCCATAAGCTCACCAAAGGATGTTGCAGACTCCTTGGCGCATCACTTCTCATCTTGCAGCAACGGCAGAAGTTCAGACAAGATATTCTCTCAACATAAGCTACAAACAGAACTCACTCCTGTAATTTTCTCCACTTCTAATGCAGAAAGCTACAACTGGCCATTTACTGAGAACGAACTGAAGCTAGCACTATCAAAATGCAAATCGAAATCCCCTGGACCTGACTTAATCTCTTACCCACTGATCAAAAACATAAATCAAGAACAACATAAGACTATGCTTAACTTCTATAATTACATTTACCAAACAGGATACCCTCATCAATGGAGAGAAAGTATCATCATCCCTATCCCTAAGCCCAATAAAATCCTCACCTCTCCTTCCTCATACCGTCCCATTGCCCTCACTAACTGCCTGTCAAAAGTCATGGAGAAAATGGTCAATAGGCGGCTCCTGCACCTTCTTGAGGAGAGAAAGTTTTTCTCTCCCTACCAGAGTGGATTTCGTGCTGGACACAGCGTTACAGATGCTCTCTGTCGTCTAGAATATGCAGCCCGATACGCTATATTGCATAGGGAATACTGTGTAACTGTACTCCTGGACATAAACAAGGCATTTGACACGGTCTGGCATCATGGTCTCTTCCTGAAGCTGAATGAGTTGGGAGTATCTGGAAACTTGGTGCGATTTATAAGAGAGTTCCTCTTAGCAAGGCGCATATCGGTCCGCAACGCTAACACGTTGTCAACAACATTCCCAGTACCTGCAGGAGTCCCCCAAGGCTCTGTACTGAGCCCAACTCTTTTTAACATAATGATCAATGACTTATTTGACAAAATCCCGGAGGGAGTTCACTACTCCCTCTATGCTGATGATGGCGCCCTCTGGACATCATCTCCTAATCTGAACTTGGCCCTCACCAATATGCAAGCGGCCCTGGACACCATATCTGACTGGTCCCACAAATGGGGACTAACAATATCTCCCACAAAGACTAACTCGATCATCTTCACAAATCGGTCCACCAACTCTCCACCAAACTTACACATACTAGACTGTCCTATAAGCTATGTACCCTCAATCAGATACCTTGGTATGGTGTTTGACAGCAAATTAACCTGGAATAAACACATAACAGGACTCCAAGCTAGATGTCTGAAAGACCTGAATCTCCTAAAAATCGTTTCATTCACTCGATACAGCTCAGATTATCACATATTACGGCGCCTCTACTTGTCACTCACCCTACCTAAGCTGGATTTTGGCTGCATGCTCTTTGCCTCTGCTGCCCAATCTCACCTCACAAAACTGGACCGAATACAATACGCTGCAATTCGTACTATCCTGGGAGTCTTGAGACCAACTCCCACAAGTAAGCTAGAGATAGAAGCAAACATCACCCCTCTTTCTATCAGGCGTCGCCAGCTACTTCTACAGTATGGATGCAGAATGGCAACCATAAAAAGTCATCCAATAGCCTCTTTCATATCTTCACACCACCCAGTTCCAGGAAATCTCCACAACAAATATAACTTCCCAGTCCTTGAACAGCTATATCATCAAATAGAAATAGCAGACATAAAAGAAAAACTACCTCCTTGCATCCCCATGTCACAAAGATACCGAACTGAAGACTATCCCATCAATTCGACCCTTGCTATATCCTGCAAATCAAACCTTTCAAGTCCCCAATGGAGAGCCCAGTAGGGGAGGGTGGTCATCAATGGGACAAAAAACACAGAAAGATTGATATTTCATTTACTATGGGCATAATATGAAAAATAAAAAATCCATGTGTAATATAGATATTCCTTTATAAAATGAAACCAACTCGAATGCTATCACATATTCTGTTGACTAGAAAAAAATTAAATAAAAAACAAAAAAAATTGTCCCATTGTTTAACAGCGCTGGTGAACAATGGGACATGCCCTGGTGAACGATGGTACAGTTTATCAAACTTGTATATTGTTGAGGTTTTGGTAAAATTTCAAGTTCGAATTATCTCTTTATGTTGTCCCACACTTAGTTAGTTCATATAAAATCAGTTTAATGTCCTCTAACTTCACCGAAGCCATGTCAGGAACATTTGGAAAATTAAGCTCATTGCACTTGAATCTTCGCCCAACATCAATATTTCGTATTTATCTTTTTCATGCTTTTGGCCAACAGAATACGTTTTAGAAGTCGCCTCAAATTCTACAAGTGCATAAATCTTCATTTTCAACATTTTCGGTGGAGATTTGAGTTCTTCAGACGAATGGATCAGTTAGATTAAGAGTTATATACCTGACCAAGAACAATAGTTCACAGGCCATCTACGTCAGATGCTTTATGAAGTGATTTCCAGCAAAAAGCTCTTCTTTCTCTGGTGTATCCGTTGCAATCATGCTGCGTCTTTTTCTTTTATTAGTGAAATTTGTTCTCTATGCAGTGCTTTGTGATGACCTCAGATTGCTAAAGCCCTTGAACATGATCGAAAGTCCCGCTTCAGCTGGAAGCTCTGTTTCTACAAGAAGCCCTGAAGCTACAGTTCACGTTATTGTATCAAAAAAATAGATATATTGATGCATATGGAGTAACTAGACATTTTGGTTGACAATAAGGCACTGTCCCATTGTTAACCAAATTTTCTGTCCCAATGATCACCATGACGCCATTTTGAAAACATATGGGTATAGCGGCTCAACTACAAAAGTATAAAGGCAATCCTTTCAAATGATCATATTTTACATATTACTTAATATCATGTAAAAATGCCGTAATCATTATATGTTAAATTTACAGATTTATAACAATTGAAACAAAGTACGAAATATTTAGTTTTATCACCCCTAAAACACGTTTTCGCTTTTACACAGGGCTGACTGCACCCCAACCGCTGAATGCAATGCGAGTGAATGCACTGAAGTATGCTTAATTTACCACTAAGATTTTGTTAAAAATTACCCTCAAATAAAAAAGTTATTCAGCATGTCCCATTGTTCCCGGTGTCCCATTGATGACCACCCTCCCCTACTTTGATCTCGTGGGAAACCTATACCCCTCTCACACACTTGTCTTCACTGATGGTTCCCTCACTGCGACCTCTGTTGGCTGTGGAGTCTGGTCAGCCAAGTTCTCACTGATGGCACGTCTTCCTCTACATGCCTCCATATTCACAGCTGAGCTATATGGAATCTACGCTGCTATGAAATTCCTCTCCACAAGAACTGGCAAATTCCTTATAATAACGGACTCACTTAGTGCAATTCGGGCTCTCCAAAATCTTTCCTTTTCATCTCATTTTCTTGTTTCTTGGATAGCTATGTCTTTTTTGTCGAGTATGCCTTCTAAATTCACCTTGGAGTGGGTACCTAGTCATGTAGGGATACCAGGAAACGAAAACGCAGATAAACTTGCAGTTCAAGCCCGTACCATTAACAGAATCACTAAACTACCAATGTCTCACGATGAAATGAAGTCCCATGTAAGCAAAACCTATCTGGATGTCTGGAAAACTATGTGGTACAACCAAGACCAAAACCAAACCTGCTTCAAACCCAACATTGGAGATACAGCTTTTTATGATGCACCTCGCCCCCTACAAGTGGCACTCACAAGAATGCGCCTGGGTGTCACTCTCCTCAGTCATGGCCATCATTTCAACGGCACATCCAGAAAGTTGTGCAGAACATGCCATACAGCATTAGCTCCAAGACACCTCTTGATTGACTGCCCATTGTATGCTCTAAATAGAAGGAAAATCCTAGCACACTGCTATGAACACAAAAAACCAGTAGAAATCACATTTCTTCTGTCATCTGCATTTCCTGCTGAAATCCTGGAGGAGTTCCTGAGAGAGACTGGACTTCTAGCTGAGATTTGAAAACCGCTGTGAAGACTACATATGTAATTCCTGGCACTCGGACCCTCTTGGGTGATGTGCAGAAAACCACAAAGTAAACCACAAAGTAAGTATTTTCGTTTCGAGAGGTCGTATTCCAGTTAATGCTCTAGGAATAATATCTCCTCCTTACCAAATACACTCTTTTGCACATTCAGATTCATGCCATAGTTGTCCAATCGCTGTAAAATTCGCTAAACTTCTCTCAATTCCAAAAGTATGTACTTTCGTTTTCGCTTGGCAATGAGGATGTAATCCACGTAGGTAAATTTAGTTGCAGAAATTTCCTCACCAGACATATCTTTTCCTTGAAATAGGTAAGGACGGTGTCTTCGAAACATTGTAAGGTGTTGGTTATCGATTCAAGCAAAATGGCATTTTAAAAAATTAAAACTCCCAAATGAGGTAATGACGGCAGTTTTTTTGATAACTAGTTTGTGAACAGGAATTTTGAGAAACGAATTCGTCAGGTCTAAGTGGCTGAAGATTTTCTTCCAACTTAACTCTATTGTGAATTCTTGTAGAAAAAGGCAAAGGCCTTTTTCTTTTCTACAAGTATTAGATTCAATAACCAGTAATCTCATATACATGTCTTAATTTAGTGTAACGGAGATGAATATTCACTCCTTGACCTCACCATTGCTTGTTGCTCTAGTTCTTCATATCATGTTTGTGGCGATTGCTGGGTTCATTCTGCGGGGTTTTGCTGATACTGGTGGACCTGTTTTTGAAATATAGAACTAGCACGCATGTTTAGTGGTCAGAGGACTATTTTAATTAGTCAAGTTTGGAATTGTTGCACAATTCTTTGATATTTATCATGGTTTAATGTACATATTTACATTTAGACAATTATCAGTATGTTGATCCCTAATGTATTATTCATTTCTTGCCGGGTCAGTACATATGTAACACTTAGTGAGAAAGTCTAGAACTAATATTGGTGTAGCTGATTACGGAAAAAAAACGTGCAAAATACCCCGGACAGAAAAAAACACGCAACAAACACTCCTGTCAACCCCCCCCCCCCCCCTTAGTAAAAATATCCCCAGAGGAAATAACCTTTTTCATATTCTAAAATATATTTAACATTATTCAATGCAAACCAATAATTATCACACTTTCGCCGAAAATATGACAAATTTTCAGCAAAATAAGGTATAGCTACCTATTTTAGAGTAAGAAAAGTAAAGTACACATTTTGTCACTATCAAACCAGGCCAGGGGTAGAGGGTTAGAAAAAAAATTGCCCGTAGACTGGCACCCTGGAATAATAAATTGGACTTTTACTTCGACAAGTACTATAATAACAATATAAATGAAAAGATGAATTAATTCTATACATTATAATCAATTGAATTTGTCAAATACCGTAGTATTTGAGTTCGCACTTTTATCTTTAGAGCGTTTGAAACTTGTGACAAAGCATTTCATTTTTGTCTCAGGTTTATTAGAGTGAGGCTGGGTATTAGTTTGTTAGTCTTACAAATGAATTGCGTTATTTAGTTATTTAGTATCACCATTGTGACTGCTGCTTTTTCTTTTGTGGGTAGTGAATGGATAGATTATCGAAATTTGCACTTCTTGCACTAATGAGATTTGCTTATTGAAAGTGTACGAAGTTTGGTGTATATGTTAGTATTTGTCGGTGGGTACGAGTGTAAAGATTACCGTAATTAGCATCCCTTGAGCTAGTACTTTTCTATAATACTGAAATTTATCTGAAAGCTTGTCCACGGCTTAGTGTAGATTTGTGTAGTATGTGTCCGTTGATATTAATTACTAGTTAGTATAAATGAATAGTTAGGTGTCCGTAATTTGTATCTCTCGCGCTAATATCTTATAGTAGACTGAGATTTATCTGGAGCTTTAGATGTAATTTAATTTTAAATTTGTTGGTACTAATTGGTTACTCGTGAGAAGAATTGAAGTCGAATAAATTCCTCTGACAATATGTTAGACTCATCTAATGCAGTAGCTTTTGTTAAATATTTTAATATTAAATTTGTGCTCTCCGTTGGTAGCTTAATTTTAATCAGTGATAAAATTTAATATCGTTACGGTTTTCGAGATCTCTACTCATTTAAAGAGAAATTAGTATTTCTGTTAATTTCTATGGAACTTCAATTTGTGTGTTAAATTAAATTTATTATATCAATTACCTATTGGTGTATGGTTAACGAGCAATACCGTAAAACTAAAAGGTGAGGCTGCTATTGAAAAATATCATCTGGTGTTGTATTGATAAAGTATCATGATCCTATTATATTGGCAGCTAGTCACTTTGGTTGACTTAACTGTATTGCAATTTTTGATTAATAAAGTGTTTGATTTGATTTACGTAAGATGTAGGTATTGAGGCTCAAATTGATTTATGAATTACAGTACCCTGTTCAGTTTTATGAAATTGTAATCCTTTGTTTCAGAACTGGGATAAAATGTTGACGAGCTGTATCTCAAGAATAAAAGTGCTCATGTTATCACCCTTCATTTACCCCCTCTCAGTTGGCATATATAAAATGGGGTACGGTCAAGAGCCCCCCCGGTCAAGAGCCCCCCCTCCATGTTTTTTTAATCCTTATTTACCTAGTTAAACAAATGAAGAACTACTTAGATAGAAATAACTGAGAGTTGCTAATGTAGTTTGTTGTATCAGCTAGATTGTTGTACTGCACACTTCATGATTGTTTAATGACCTGGCAGGGGGGTTCGGGGGCGGCACGCCCCCCGATATACATATATTTTATGTCTAATCAGTAATGAACTACAAAAGTGTCAATAAGGATTAAATAATATAGGTAAATAAGGATTTAAAAACAGGGGGGGCTCTTGACCGGGGGGGGCTCTTGACCGGGGGGGGCTCATGACCGGGGGGGCTCTTGACCGGGGGGGCTCTTGACCGGGGGGGCTCTTTAACGGGGGGCCTCGGGGGGCTTATGACCTACACCCATATAAAATACACAGATTGATCTGAAAAGAAATAAATTTGTTCCACGAAAACTGTTAGTGAAGATCGATGGTTGATACCGGAGATAAATTCTAGTAGAGAATACTTGACGGAATTAATTACTAATTTTTCAATTATTGTGAAATAAAATTGATGTCAGTCAAATAACAATTCTAACTAATAATCTCATTAAGGTGAATTATATAACATATATATATTGTTAAAGTTTGTTGATAGATATAGCTAATTATTTATTTAACTCATTTCATGATCATTATAAATAAATAATAATAATTGTGATTAATTTGAAATGAGAGTCATAATTTTTTAAATAAGTCTACGAATTAATAAGAAATCTACGAATTAATCCTCCAACTTGAAAAAATGTCAGCTATTTGTTTATTTTAATTGCTTTGTAGATGCTTACAGTGTTCCATCAGAATCGTCATTTTTAAATTGCAATTGGGAGTAGGGACGGGAGGGGCGAATCTTGCGCACTAAAAACTTTTGGGTTTTGCAACTTAGTTTTTCCCGATAGACAATTAATATTTGACATGAAGAACTGAAATAAGGCCTTTTATACACCATCCAAAGGACAAAAAATTAGCATTTGTATAATCTGAGTTATTGACGAAAGTAGTGCGCAATTGAAATTGTCCTTGATGGGGCGATTCTTGCGCGCGAGAGGGGCGAATATCTGCTTACCCTTTAATTCCTTTCCATAGTGAAAAATAGCACTATTCAGTG
>CANNZV010005995.1:0-21674 GCA_947561585.1 Caprella mutica | reverse complement strand
CAGGGTGAATGCTGTCACATGCATTGGTATACAGGGTGAATGCTGTCACATGCATTGGTATACAGGGTGAATGCTATCAACTGCATTGGTATACAGGGTGAATGCTATCAACTGCATTGGTATATATGTACATGGTGAATGCTGTCAACTGCATTACTATACAGGGTGAATACTGTCAACTGCATTGGTATACAGGGTGAATACAGTCAACTGCATTGGTATACTGGGTGAATTCTGTCAACTGCATTGGTATGGAGGGTGAATGCTGTCAACTGCATTGGTTTACAGGGTGAATGCTGTCAACTGCATTGGTTTACAGGGTGAATGCTGTCAACTGCATTGGTTTACAGGGTGAATGCTGTCACATGCATTGGTATAGAAGGTGAATGCTGTCAACTGCATTGGTATACAGGGTAAATTCTGTCACATGCATTGGTATAGAAGGTGAATGCTGTCAACTGCATTGGTATACAGGGTGAATGCTGTCAACTGCATTGGTATACAGGGTGAATACTGTCAACTGCATTGGTATACAGGGTGAATACTGTCAACTTCATTGGTATACTGGGTGAATGCTGTCAACTGCATTGGTTTACAGGGTGAATGCTGTCAACTGCATTGGTATACAGGGTGAATGCTGTTACATGCATTGGTATACAGGGTGAATGCTGTCACATGCATTGGTATACAGGGTGAGTGCTATCAACTGCATTGGTATACAGGGTGAATGCTGTCACATGCATTGGTATACAGGGTGAATGCTATCAACTGCATTGGTATACAGGGTGAATGCTATCAACTGCATTGGTATACAGGGTGAATGCTGTCAACTGCATTGGTATACAGGGTGAATACTGTCAACTGCATTGGTATACAGGGTGAATACTGTCAACTGCATTGGTTTACAGGGTGAATGCTGTCAACTGCATTGGTATATATGTACATGGTGAATGCTGTCAACTGCATTGGTATACAGGGTGAATACTGTCAACTGCATTGGTATACAGGGTGAATACTGTCAACTGCATTGGTATACAGGGTGAATGCTATCAACTGCATTGGTATATATGTACATGGTGAATGCTGTCAACTGCATTGGTATACAGGGTGAATACTGTCAACTGCATTGGTATACAGGGTGAATACTGTCAACTGCATTGGATTACAGGGTGAATACTGTCAACTGCATTGGTTTACAGGGTGAATGCTGTCAACTGCATTGGTTTACAGGGTGAATGCTGTCAACTGCATTGGTATACAGGGTGAATGCTGTCACATGCATTGGTATACAGGGTGAATGCTGTCACATGCATTGGTATACAGGGTGAATGCTATCAACTGCATTGGTATACAGGGTGAATGCTGTCACATGCATTGGTATACAGGGTGAATGCTGTCACATGCATTGGTATACAGGGTGAATGCTATCAACTGCATTGGTATACAGGGTGAATGCTATCAACTGCATTGGTATATATGTACATGGTGAATGCTGTCAACTGCATTGGTATACAGGGTGAATACTGTCAACTGCATTGGTATACAGGGTGAATACTGTCAACTGCATTGGTATACTGGGTGAATGCTGTCAACTGCATTGGTATGGAGGGTGAATGCTGTCAACTGCATTGGTTTACAGGGTGAATGCTGTCAACTGCATTGGTTTACAGGGTGAATGCTGTCAACTGCATTGGTATACAGGGTGAATGCTGTCACATGCATTGGTATACAGGGTGAATGCTATCAACTGCATTGGTATACAGGGTGAATGCTGTCACATGCATTGGTATACAGGGTGAATGCTGTCACATGCATTGGTATACAGAGTGAATGCTATCAACTGCATTGGTATACAGGGTGAATGCTATCAACTGCATTGGTATACAGGGTGAATACTGTCAACTGCATTGGTATACAGGGTGAATGCTGTCAACTGCATTGGTATACAGGGTGAATGCTGTCAACTGCATTGGTATACAGGGTGAATGCTGTCAACTGCATTGGTATACAGGGTGAATGCTGTCAACTGCATTGGTATACAGGGTGAATACTGTCAACTGCATTGGTATACATGGTGAATGCTGTCAACTGCATTGGTATACAGGGTGAATATTGTCACATGCATTGGTATACAGGGTGAATGCTGTCAACTGCATTGGTATACAGGGTGAATGCTGTCACATGCATTGGTATACAGGGTGAATGCTATCAACTGCATTGGTATACAGGGTAAATGCTGTCAACTGCATTGGTATACAGGGTGAATACTGTCAACTGCATTGGTATACAGGGTGAATGCTGTCAACTGCATTGGTATACAGGGTGAATATTGTCACATGCATTGGTATACAGGGTGAATGCTGTCAACTGCATTGGTATACAGGGTGAATGCTGTCAACTGCATTGGTGTACAGGGTGAATACTGTCAACTGCATTGGTATACAGGGTGAATGCTGTCAACTGCATTGGTATACAGGGTAAATATTGTCATATGCATTGGTATATACACGGTGAATGCTGTCAACTGCATTGGTAAACAGGATGAATGCAGTAGCATGCATTGGTATACAGGGTGAATGCTGTCACATGCATTGGTATACAGGGTGAATGCTGTCACATGCATTGGTATACAGGGTGAATACTGTCACATGCATTGGTATACAGGGTGAATGCTGTCACATGCATTGGTATACAGGGTGAATACTGTCACATGCATTGGTATACAGGGTGAATGCTGTCACATGCATTGGTATACAGGGTGAATACTGTCACATGCATTGGTATACAGGGTGAATGCTGTCACATGCATTGGTATACAGGGTGATTACTGTCTCATGCATTGGTATACAGGGTGAATGCTGTCACATGCATTGTTATACAGGGTGAATACTGTCAACTGCATTGGTATACAGGGTGAATACTGTCAACTTCATTGGAAAACAGGATGAATGCAGTAGCATGCATTGGTATACAGGGTGAATACTGTCAACTGCATTGGAAAACAGGATGAATGCAGTAGCATGCATTGGTATACAGGGTGAATACTGTCAACTGCATTGGAAAACAGGATGAATGCAGTAGCATGCATTGGTATACAGGGTGAATACTGTCAACTGCATTGGAAAACAGGATGAATGCAGTAGCATGCATTGGTATACAGGGTGAATACTGTCAACTGCATTGGAAAACAGGATGAATGCAGTAGCATGCATTGGTATACAGGGTGAATGCTGTCAACTGCATTGGTATACAGGGTGAATGTTGTCAACTGCATTGGTATACAGGGTGAATGCTGTCAACTGCATTGGTATACAGGGTGAATGCTGTCACATGCATTGGTATACAGGGTGAATGCTATCAACTGCATTGATATACAGGATGAATACTGTCAATTGCATTGGTATACGGGGTGAATGCTGTCAACTGCATTGGTATACAGGATGAATACTGTCAATTGCATTGGTATACAGGGTGAATGTTGTCAACTGCATTGGTATACAGGGTGAATACTGTCAACTGCATTGATATACAGGATGAATACTGTCAATTGCATTGGTATACAGGGTGAATGCTGTCAACTGCATTGGTATACAGGGTGAATATTGTCAACTGCATTGGTATACAGGGTGAATATTGTCAACTGCATTGGTATACAGGGTGAATACTGTCAACTGCATTGGTATACAGGGTGAATGCTGTCAACTGCATTGGTATACAGGGTGAATACTGTCAACTGCATTGGTTTACAGGGTGAATACTGTCAACTGCATTGGTTTACAGGGTGAATGCTGTCAACTGCATTGGTTTACAGGGTGAATGCTGTCAACTGCATTGGTATACAGGGTGAATGCTGTCACATGCATTGGTATACAGGGTGAATGCTGTCACATGCATTGGTATACAGGGTGAATGCTATCAACTGCATTGGTATACAGGGTGAATGCTGTCACATGCATTGGTATACAGGGTGAATGCTGTCACATGCATTGGTATACAGGGTGAATGCTATCAACTGCATTGGTATACAGGGTGAATGCTATCAACTGCATTGGTATATATGTACATGGTGAATGCTGTCAACTGCATTGGTATACAGGGTGAATACTGTCAACTGCATTGGTATACAGGGTGAATACTGTCAACTGCATTGGTATACTGGGTGAATGCTGTCAACTGCATTGGTATGGAGGGTGAATGCTGTCAACTGCATTGGTTTACAGGGTGAATGCTGTCAACTGCATTGGTTTACAGGGTGAATGCTGTCAACTGCATTGGTATACAGGGTGAATGCTGTCACATGCATTGGTATACAGGGTGAATGCTATCAACTGCATTGGTATACAGGGTGAATGCTGTCACATGCATTGGTATACAGGGTGAATGCTGTCACATGCATTGGTATACAGAGTGAATGCTATCAACTGCATTGGTATACAGGGTGAATGCTATCAACTGCATTGGTATACAGGGTGAATACTGTCAACTGCATTGGTATACAGGGTGAATGCTGTCAACTGCATTTGTATACAGGGTGAATGCTGTCAACTGCATTGGTATACAGGGTGAATGCTGTCAACTGCATTGGTATACAGGGTGAATGCTGTCAACTGCATTGGTATACAGGGTGAATACTGTCAACTGCATTGGTATACATGGTGAATGCTGTCAACTGCATTGGTATACAGGGTGAATATTGTCACATGCATTGGTATACAGGGTGAATGCTGTCAACTGCATTGGTATACAGGGTGAATGCTGTCACATGCATTGGTATACAGGGTGAATGCTATCAACTGCATTGGTATACAGGGTAAATGCTGTCAACTGCATTGGTATACAGGGTGAATACTGTCAACTGCATTGGTATACAGGGTGAATGCTGTCAACTGCATTGGTATACAGGGTGAATATTGTCACATGCATTGGTATACAGGGTGAATGCTGTCAACTGCATTGGTATACAGGGTGAATGCTGTCAACTGCATTGGTGTACAGGGTGAATACTGTCAACTGCATTGGTATACAGGGTGAATGCTGTCAACTGCATTGGTATACAGGGTAAATATTGTCATATGCATTGGTATATACACGGTGAATGCTGTCAACTGCATTGGTATACAGGGTGAATACTGTCACATGCATTGGTATACAGGGTGAATGCTGTCACATGCATTGGTATACAGGGTGAATACTGTCACATGCATTGGTATACAGGGTGAATGCTGTCACATGCATTGGTATACAGGGTGAATACTGTCACATGCATTGGTATACAGGGTGAATGCTGTCACATGCATTGGTATACAGGGTGATTACTGTCTCATGCATTGGTATACAGGGTGAATGCTGTCACATGCATTGTTATACAGGGTGAATACTGTCAACTGCATTGGTATACAGGGTGAATACTGTCAACTGCATTGGAAAACAGGATGAATGCAGTAGCATGCATTGGTATACAGGGTGAATACTGTCAACTGCATTGGAAAACAGGATGAATGCAGTAGCATGCATTGGTATACAGGGTGAATACTGTCAACTGCATTGGAAAACAGGATGAATGCAGTAGCATGCATTGGTATACAGGGTGAATATTGTCAACTGCATTGGAAAACAGGATGAATGCAGTAGCATGCATTGGTATACAGGGTGAATACTGTCAACTGCATTGGAAAACAGGATGAATGCAGTAGCATGCATTGGTATACAGGGTGAATGCTGTCACATGCATTGGTATACAGTGTGAATGTTGTCACATGCATTGGTATACAGGGTGAATGCTGTCAACTGCATTGGTATACAGGGTGAATGCTGTCACATGCATTGGTATACAGGGTGAATGCTGTCAACTGCATTGGTATACAGGGTGAATGCTGTCAACTGCATTGGTATACAGGGTGAATGCTGTCAACTGCATTGGTATACAGGGTGAATGCTGTCACATGCATTGGTATACAGGGTGAATGCTATCAACTGCATTGATATACAGGATGAATACTGTCAATTGCATTGGTATACGGGGTGAATGCTGTCAACTGCATTGGTATACAGGATGAATACTGTCAATTGCATTGGTATACAGGGTGAATGTTGTCAACTGCATTGGTATACAGGGTGAATACTGTCAACTGCATTGGTATACAGGGTGAATATTGTCAACTGCATTGGTATACAGGGTGAATACTGTCAACTGCATTGGTATACAGGGTGAATGCTGTCAACTGCATTGGTATACAGGGTGAATGCTGTCAACTGCATTGGTATACAGGGTGAATGCTGTCAACTGCATTGGTATACAGGGTGAATATTGTCAACTGCATTGGTATACAGGGTGAATACTGTCAACTGCATTGGTATACAGGGTGAATATTGTCAACTGCATTGGTATACAGGGTGAATACTGTCAACTGCATTGGTATACAGGGTGAATGCTGTCAACTGCATTGGTATACAGGGTGAATACTGTCAACTGCATTGGTATACAGGGTGAATGCTGTCAACTGCATTGGTATACAGGGTGAATGCTGTCAACTGCATTGGTATACAGGGTGAATATTGTCAACTGCATTGGTATACAGGGTGAATACTGTCAACTGCATTGGTATACAGGGTGAATATTGTCAACTGCATTGGTATACAGGGTGAATACTGTCAACTGCATTGGTATACAGGGTGAATGCTGTCAACTGCATTGGTATACAGGGTGAATGCTGTCAACTGCATTGGTATACAGGGTGAATGCTGTCAACTGCATTGGTATACAGGGTGAATGCTGTCAACTGCATTGGTATACAGGGTGAATGCTGTCAACTGCATTGGTATACAGGGTGAATGCTGTCAACTGCATTACTATACAGGGTGAATGCTGTCAACTGCATTGGTATACAGGGTGAATGCTGTCAACTGCATTGGTATACAGGGTGAATGCTGTCAACTGCATTACTATACAGGGTGAATGCTGTCAACTGCATTGGTATACAGGGTGAATGCTGTCACATGCATTGGTATACAGGGTGAATGCTATCAACTGCATTGATATACAGGATGAATACTGTCAATTGCATTGGTATACGGGGTGAATGCTGTCAACTGCATTGGTATACAGGATGAATACTGTCAATTGCATTGGTATACAGGGTGAATGTTGTCAACTGCATTGGTATACAGGGTGAATACTGTCAACTGCATTGGTATACAGGGTGAATATTGTCAACTGCATTGGTATACAGGGTGAATACTGTCAACTGCATTGGTATACAGGGTGAATGCTGTCAACTGCATTGGTATACAGGGTGAATGCTGTCAACTGCATTGGTATACAGGGTGAATGCTGTCAACTGCATTGGTATACAGGGTGAATATTGTCAACTGCATTGGTATACAGGGTGAATACTGTCAACTGCATTGGTATACAGGGTGAATATTGTCAACTGCATTGGTATACAGGGTGAATACTGTCAACTGCATTGGTATACAGGGTGAATGCTGTCAACTGCATTGGTATACAGGGTGAATACTGTCAACTGCATTGGTATACAGGGTGAATGCTGTCAACTGCATTGGTATACAGGGTGAATGCTGTCAACTGCATTGGTATACAGGGTGAATATTGTCAACTGCATTGGTATACAGGGTGAATACTGTCAACTGCATTGGTATACAGGGTGAATATTGTCAACTGCATTGGTATACAGGGTGAATACTGTCAACTGCATTGGTATACAGGGTGAATGCTGTCTACTGCATTGGTATACAGGGTGAATGCTGTCAACTGCATTGGTATACAGGGTGAATGCTATCAACTGCATTGGTATACAGGGTGAATGCTGTCAACTGCATTGGTATACAGGGTGAATGCTGTCAACTGCATTGGTATACAGGGTGAATGCTGTCAACTGCATTGGTATACAGGGTGAATACTGTCAACTGCATTGGTATACAGGGTGAATGCTGTCAACTGCATTAAAATGAAATATTTATCCAAATTACACAATTGAAATATTAAAATGTATTTTTATTTTCATTTTTCGAATCAATATGTTAAAGTAAAATATTTGAATATATCTCAATTTATGTTAATAAACTTAATAATTTCTAGATTTCTTACGAAAGGACTAGATTCCACTCCATTGGTTGAAATTCTCACCATACACTGTAATGGTCATTCCCTCTTTCTTTCGCCTCCCCTCTCAATAATGTCAAGTAGAGTGAGGGAAATATTGTCAGTTGGTTGTAACGTTGTTACGGGTCACAATGAGGAGTGGGAATGTAGATCACGTAGCTCTACAAATAGCTAACTATCAGCCTACAGGATATCTCATTAAAATAAGGACTGCAATCACTAACATTTTATATGGGGAAAGTGGCAAAAAACAAAATTAAATACCAAATGGAATTTATAAATGTTATTATTAAAAAGTGAATCAAATTATTTTTTTGAGTGCTCCCTTCAAAATGAATAAATTTTAATGCAAATATTTTGATTGATTTTTTTTGATAATAAGCTGTAGGAATTTTCATCCAAGATATTTAACTCATAATCTAGATTTATTCCGCTTTGCCCCCGTAACTGTATAAAATGTTGGTATCATAGTTATACGTATGATTTAATATATTCATAATAAGTTTTATATCCCTATTTAAATTTGAAAAAAAAGCAATCAACATTGACAACAGTATGCAATTAGGGGGCATATGTTTTTTTATTGTAAAGCTTGCTTTATCATTATGTATTATAACTGAATGTTCTGATCGAATTTTATACACAATTTAGTATACAAACCTGCGATATTGAATAATTCAACACTTTTATATAATTTATGAATTTAATTTCTGATATTACGTATATGAAAATTCTACACCGTAAGAGTTCATCCCTAGTGGAATATTATTTGTATTGACTGTAAATAGATATTGTATGAATGTTCTTCACCGTAGAGTTCATCTCTAGTGGAATTTTATTTGTATTGACTGTGAATAGATATTGTATGAATGTTCTTCACCGTAATAGTTCATCTCCTAGTGGAATATTATTTGTATTGACTGTAAATAGATATTGTATGAATGTTCTTCACCGTAATAGTTCATCTCTAGTGGAATATTATTTGTATTGACTGTGAATAGATATTGTATGAATGTTCTTCACCGTAATAGTTCATCTCCTAGTGGAATATTATTTGTATTGACTGTAAATAGATATTGTATGAATGATCTTCACCGTAAGAGTTCATCCCTAGTGGAATATTATTTGTATTGACAGTAAATAGATATTGTATGAATGATCTTCACCGTAAGAGTTCATCCCTAGTGGAATATTATTTGTATTGACTGTAAATAGATATTGTATGAATGTTCTTCACCGTAAGAGTTCATCTCTAGTGGAATTTTATTTGTATTGACTGTGAATAGATATTGTATGAATGTTCTTCACCGTAATAGTTCATCTCCTAGTGGAATATTATTTGTATTGACTGTAAATAGATATTGTATGAATGTTCTTCACCGTAATAGTTCATCTCTAGTGGAATATTATTTGTATTGACTGTGAATAGATATTGTATGAATGTTCTTCACCGTAATAGTTCATCTCCTAGTGGAATATTATTTGTATTGACTGTGAATAGATATTGTATGAATGTTCTTCACCGTAATAGTTCATCTCCTAGTGGAATATTATTTGTATTGACTGTGAATAGATATTGTATGAATGTTCTTCACCGTAAGAGTTCATCCCTATTGGAATATTATTCGTATCTTAAGTGACTAATTACATTGGTAATAATTATCTTTACTAATATATTTCTAAAATGTTTCTAAAACTTTTAACCTTTAAATTTTTTTAAAATATCCGAATGATTAAAATTACTTATTTACCCTTTTTTTAATCCTAAGTATTACAATGTATTTCGTACAAAGTCTTTCATTCAATCTTCAAATAACATGTATATTTATATAGGTATTTAGTCTGTCTATTTTATCTCTACTGTTATGGCCGACACAATCCAGTCTCAATAACCGATATCGGAATCATCTTTTAGGGCCAGATGATGGACATTTCAAAACATGAATAACTGGATATTATGAATATTAGATTGCAAGATAATGTAAATAACCTAGTGGAAAATAGGCTTAAAATAGGCATTTTATGGGCTTATAGACATGCGATTATAGTGTTCTCATCATACAACTAGGTAGGTAAAATAGGGTGGCAAAAAAGTTTTCTCTCTTTAAATTTTATTTGGCACTCTTTCAGTAAAATAAAACAGTTGATATTTAAATTGTTTTTTAAAGAAAGACATTATTTTTCCATTAAAAACAACCATTTCTGTTGGTGATACCATGGTGATACATGTTCATCCCTTGTGCAATATTATTTGTATTGACTGTAAATAGATAATAATTAATAATAAATAAAAAATAATTAATTAAAAATAAATAAAACTGAAATGAATAATAATGATATAGTTTTTGCTTATATTCTCGTGGAAAAATTAGGAGGAGCTTATAGCAAAAAGTCTGGTGGAAAGATTTAAAAAACCCTATATGTTCCTTTTCAAGTGAAGTATTATATGCATTTTTCAAAGATATTTTCCTTAAACGATCGGATAAATTCTTTTTTATATTAGAGCACATGTGTACGTTTACATTAGTTAGGCACAAAGGTGATTATTTTAAAAATAGAGTTACTTTTCTTATTTTTCATTTCTCAATATGCCTTCTTCACCTCTTTTTTTACAGGAGTATCATAATATTTGGCATTGAGGATTAATGTTAAATAGAGCTCCTTGTACTGGAGTAGATTTATAGATGATATACTAGTAATTTTACCCTCCAATTCTCCTCCGATCTTCTGGTATTTGGATTCTCTCGAGTCAATACTTTTCCGTATGATTCGTAAGTGACTATCGAATCTGGGAAGATACGCTTGAAATTCAGCTCGTGCGACGAATGCCCTTTCAGTTCTATGACTTGTGATTGACAATGAACCTGAGGAAGCTCTTGCATTGGGTCTGATTGTGTGTCTATTTCACAGAATTACGGACATTGTTACTTCAACTCGAAGAATGGTAAATGAATTTAAGAGATTCTTATTGCGTACTGTGATTCGCGATTTGGTATTATTGATAAATAGTTTGTAGTAATTTGATTTGACTGTTAGTGTACTTCTTGTTAGTGTAAATAAAATTATCTAGTATCTTTATATATATAATATTTCAGTATTTACCTACTTTATTAATTCAGTATTCCAGATTTAATTAACTGGTGCTTTATCATTTAAAGTTAACATATAAATTGATATTCTATCTGCTCATCAAATCAATAATTAACTAGAACGGGCACTCATAGAGCGCATACCTTCACTTCTGCTAATAAATACTTTTTGAGTTTCAATAATGACCTTTGACACGATCGCTCCCAAATTTAAAACAGAAGGTTCCTGGATAATGACCAATCGTTCCATAAAATTGCAGGCAGTTTGATTAGATTCTTTTTGAGTTATGCGAATAACATGATTACAAATAAATACACAACATAACCTTCCGCAATTTTGCGAAGGTAATTAATAGGTAAGTTACTTTTAGAAAACTATGCGAGAAGAGTAAGTTTGTATCCGTATTATTTTAAATCTCTTCTTTTAATGATATAGGTTGTTGGCATATAATTATAATTAATACCTTGATCTTTGTACCTTCACAAATTTGAGTGAGGTCATATTTTACTTGGCATTTATTTATTTATTTATCATCTAGTTATTCACGTAACTGAATTTTTTTTTGAATAAAATTTCCTAAAATTTAGTGAAACGATTGGTCCATGTCCAGTGACCTCCTGGTAGAGTTTTGGGAGTGATCCGATCAAAGGTCAAGGTTTTGGTCATTTATAACTCAAAAAGCATTGCACCATATTGCATGAAACTTAGTGGGACGATTCGTCAATATACATACAGGAACCATTTTGTTCGATTTTGGGAGCGATCGGGTTAAAGGTCAAAGATCAAGGTCAAGGTCATCTATAACTCAATAACTCAAACAGTATTTAACCATATTTCATGAAACTTGGTGGGGCGATTGGTCATTATCCAGTTACCAGTTAATTAGATTTAGAGAGAGAGAATTGTTCAAAGCAGTGGCGAAGGTATGCGCTCTATCGAGTGCACGTAATCTAGCTTCCATATTGTTATGAGTCTAATATAAACAATGAAATTTAAATTCGATAGGTATGATACCTCGATACTGTTTTAAGTCTTATTTTCCCCCAAAAAAAATTCATTATATGTGATGTCTCCATATGTGTTAATTCTTTCTTTTGTGAGACTGGCTAATGTAGGTATGAGCTTCTCATGTGTCTTTGAAAATTGAACAAACCTCAAAGTTTATAATCTCCTAAACAAGATTACTTACTTTGCCCATAATTCTAAAACTCATGGGACGAAGCTAGACGAGTACACACAAATTCTACTCATCCACTGCTACTACAACTTTTAGCTAAGCTGTTATTCTTCTTTTAGGAACATTATTCATTCAATCTTGGAAATATTTCGTTCATGTTCATGACACTTTAAATCTTCTAAATATGAAATATCTTTGAGATAATATTTGGCGGACTGATGTCAGAAGTAAATCAAATAGTGTTCTCAAACTCCGTAGATTTGATAATGTAAAACTAAATTTTTTTTTTACTAAAAACGTTGATATGTATTATAGATTTTCTGTGTTAGAATATACCACATTAATTAGCATAAATTAAATAGAACATACGTTACAGTCATTTGAACATCAATTAATAGAAAGATGTTTTTTTTAAAGATATGAACAATTATTTAAATAATTCAAAGTGGAAACATTTACTGAAATGTTGAACTGTCAAATGTCAATTTAATTGGTATACACTTAATAGTTGTCATAATTTAAACGAATATAAAAATGCATACAAGAAAAATATGAAATAAACATAAAAATAGAATTAAGCTTATCCATATAAATAGATATATTGAAACTATTTATAAACTATTTATTTGAATGTGGAAAAAATAGAAACATAAATACAAAAAAAAAAAAAAAAAAAAAGATTATCTTACCTAAATGAATCACTTTTTAGGGAGTAAAATGTGTAATAAACATTTTATTATTATCATCTAAAATGAATCTCCATATTTTCTCTACCAGAATGTGAAAAAAGAATGTCGAAAAACGTACTAGAACCAGTACAATTGTACCAGGAAGTTCTGGCGTACATTTAATTCTGTGTCAAACTTACCCCTCTAAGTGTAGATAGCATCTTGAAGTTTTTGAAACTTGCTCATTATTTGACTGATTATAGCCACCAAATTGCAAAATGAAAAACAGAATGGAAGGAATGGCATAGAGATTTTTTAACACTAACTCTTACCATCACTACACGTTACACGTGACGCTATCTTATCAAGCAATGCACGAAGAAAAATAGAGGCAATGCTGCACCTCAGAGATCCCTAATTCCCTTCACTAATTCCCATTACAATCAGACTCTTCGGAATTGAATTAAATTCCCAACTGCATCGTCTGTCTAGACTCCCACAGGAATTATCCTACAAACAAACCTGCAGAAAACCCGGCAAACAAACCTACAAATCAACCTACAAAGCTACAAATCAACCTACAAACCTATAAACAAGTCTACAAATAATCCTAAAAACCATCAAACCTACACATCAACCTACAAGCAAACAAATCATCCTAAAAACCTATAAACTACTTTAACGAGCCGTATTATATAATGAAAATTTTATAGTGTAAGTTATGTAATGAATATATCCAATTAAAAACTTAAACTTTAATTGTTTTATATAATATAAGAGTTGTAGACTATTTCTATTATTTACGTATCTATGGTAATACATCTTCTGGAAATTAAATAGTAACAAGACTTACTAGAGCGTAAAGCATTTCATTTAAATGTAGTTAAAGATATTACCATTTAGGTAGAGTGACATCTTTAATAGCTTTGACTTGAAAAGAAGTAACAAAATACATCTTTTCTTGTGAACATTTATAATTGTAACTTAGAATTGAAAAGTAGGTAACTTGTAACTCATAGCGAATTCGGTTAGAGCTCAAAGCATTAATGTTGCCTTTCATAGCATTAATGTTGCATTTCAAAGCATTAATGTTGCCTTTCATTGCATTAATGTTGCCTTTCATTGCATTAATGTTGCATTTCATAGCATTAATGTTGCCTTTCATTGCATTAACGTTGCCTTTCTTAGCATTAACGTTGCCTTTCATAGCATTAATGTTGCCTTTCATAGCATTAACGTTGCCTTTCAAAGCATTAATGTTGCATTTCATAGCATTAATGTTGCCTTTCATAGCATTAACGTTGCCTTTCAAAGCATTAACGTTGCATTTCATAGCTTTGACGTTGCATTTCATAGCATTAACG
Organism: Caprella mutica; assembly: GCA_947561585.1. Taxonomy (NCBI): domain Eukaryota; kingdom Metazoa; phylum Arthropoda; class Malacostraca; order Amphipoda; family Caprellidae; genus Caprella; species Caprella mutica. The sequence continues at coordinate 7,253 of CANNZV010005995.1, read as the reverse complement.
TTGCATTTCAAAGCATTAATGTTGCCTTTCATTGCATTAACGTTGCCTTTCTTAGCATTAACGTTGCCTTTCATAGCATTAATGTTGCCTTTCATAGCATTAACGTTGCCTTTCAAAGCATTAATGTTGCATTTCATAGCATTAACGTTGCCTTTCAAAGCATTAATGTTGCCTTTCATAGCATTAACGTTGCCTTTCAAAGCATTAACGTTGCCTTTCATAGCATTAATGTTGCCTTTCATAGCATTAACGTTGCCTTTCAAAGCATTAACGTTGCCTTTCTTAGCATTAACGTTGCCTTTCATAGCATTAATGTTGCCTTTCATAGCATTAACGTTGCCTTTCAAAGCATTAATGTTGCATTTCATAGCATTAATGTTGCCTTTCATTGCATTAATGTTGCATTTCAAAGCATTAATGTTGCCTTTCATTGCATTAACGTTGCCTTTCATAGCATTAATGTTGCCTTTCATAGCATTAACGTTGCCTTTCAAAGCATTAATGTTGCATTTAATAGCATTAATGTTGCCTTTCATAGCATTAACGTTGCCTTTCAAAGCATTAACGTTGCATTTCATAGCTTTGACGTTGCATTTCATAGCATTAACGTTGCATTTCAAAGCATTAATGTTGCCTTTCATTGCATTAACGTTGCCTTTCTTAGCATTAACGTTGCCTTTCATAGCATTAATGTTGCCTTTCATAGCATTAACGTTGCCTTTCAAAGCATTAATGTTGCATTTCATAGCATTAACGTTGCCTTTCAAAGCATTAATGTTGCCTTTCATAGCATTAACGTTGCCTTTCAAAGCATTAACGTTGCCTTTCATAGCATTAATGTTGCCTTTCATAGCATTAACGTTGCCTTTCAAAGCATTAACGTTGCATTTCATAGCTTTGACGTTGCATTTCATAGCATTAACATTGCATTTCATAACATTAACGTTGCATTTCATAGCATTAACGATGCATTTCATAGCATTAATGTTGCCTTTCATAGCATTAACGTTACCTTTCAAAGCATTAACGTTGCATTTCATAGCATTAATGTTGCCTTTCATAGCATTAACGTTGCCTTTCAAAGCATTAACGTTGCATTTCATAGCTTTGACGTTGCATTTCATAGCATTAACGTTGCATTTCATATCATTAACGTTGCATTTCATAGCATTAACGTTGCATTTCATAGCATTAACGTTGCATTTCATAGCATTAACGTTGCATTTCATAGCATTAACGTTGCATTTCATAGCATTAACGTTGCATTTCATAGCATTAACGTTGCATTTCATAGCATTAACGTTGCATTTCATAGCATTAACGTTGCATTTCATAGCATTAACGTTGCATTCGTTGCATTAACGCTGCATTTCATAGCATTAACGTTGCATTTCATAGCATTAACGTTGCATTTCATAGCATTAACGTTGCCTTTCATAGCATTAACGTTGCATTTCATAGCATTAACGTTGCATTTCATAGCATTAACGTTGCATTTCATAGCATTAACGTTGCATTTCATAGCATTAACGTTGCATTTCATAGCATTGACGTTGCATTTCATAGCATTAACGTTGCATTTCATAGCATTAACGTTGCATTTCATAGCATTAACGTTGCATTTCATAGCTTTGACGTTGCATTTCATAGCATTAACGTTGCATTTCATAGCATTAACGTTGCATTGCATAGCATTAACGTTGCATTTCATAGCATTAACGTTGCATTTCATAGCATTAACGTTGCATTTCATAGCATTAACGTTGCATTTCATAGCATTAACGTTGTATTTCATAGCATTAACGTTGCATTTCATAGCATTAACGTTGCCTTTCATAGCATTAATGTTGCATTTCATAGCATTAACGTTGCCTTTCATAGCATTAACGTTGCATTTCATAGCATTAACGTTGTATTTCATAGCATTAACGTTGCCTTTCATAGCATTAACGTTGCCTTTCATAGCATTAACGTTGTATTTCATAGCATTAACGTTGTATTTCATAGCATTAACGTTGCATTTCATAGCAATAACGTTGCCTTTCATAGCATTAACGTTGCATTTCATAGCATTAACGTTGCCTTTCATAGCAATAACTTTGCATTCGTTGCATTAACGTTGCATTTCATAGCATTAACGTTGCATTTCATAGCATTAACGTTGCATTTCATAGCATTAACGTTGCATTTCATAGCATTAACGTTGTATTTCATAGCATTAACGTTGCCTTTCATAGCATTAACGTTGCATTTCATAGCATTAACGTTGCATTTCATAGCATTAACGTTGGATTTCATAGCATTACCGTTGCCATTCATAGCATTAACGTTGTATTTCATAGCATTAACTTTGCATTTCATAGCATTAACGTTGCATTTCATAGCATTAACGTTGCATTTCATAGCATTAACGTTGCCTTTCATAGCATTAACGTTGTATTTCATAGCATTAACGTTGCATTTCATAGCATTAACGTTGCATTTCATAGCATTAACGTTGTATTTCATAGCATTAACGTTGTATTTCATAGCATTAACGTTGTATTTCATAGCATTAACGTTGTATTTCATAGCATTAAAGTTGCATTTCATAGCATTAACGTTGTATTTCATAGCATTAACGTTGCCTTTCATAGCATTAACGTTGCCTTTCATAGCATTAACGTTGCATTTCATAGCATTAACGTTGCATTTCATAACTTTGACGTTGTATTTCATACCATTAACGTTGTATTTCATAGCATTAACGTTGTATTTCATAGCATTAACGTTGCATTTCGTTGCATTGACGTTGTATTCGTTGCATTAACGTTGCATTTCGTTGCATAACGTTGCATTTCGTTGCATTAACGTTGGATTTCGTTGCATTAACGTTGCATTTCGCTGCATTAACGTTGCATTTCATAGCATTAACGTTGCATTCGTTGCATTAACGTTTCATTTCGTTGCATTAACGTTGCATTTCATAGCATTAATGTTACATTTCATAGCAATAACGTTGCATTTCGTTGCACTAACGTTGCATTTCATAGCATTAACGTTGCATTTCGTTGCATTGACGTTGTATTCGTTGCATTAACGTTGCATTTCGTTGCATAACGTTGCATTTCGTTGCATTAACGTTGCATTTCGTTGCATTAACGTTGCATTTCGTTGCATTAACGTTGCATTTCATAGCATTAACGTTGCATTTCGTTGCATTAACGTTGCATTTCGTTGCATTAATGCCTCTCTCAAGAATGATGGAATGTAATTCGCTGGAGTGCTTCAAGGCATTATCCAACAAAATAGAAAGCTAATACATTTCCAATAGACGGAAAACAGAGTTCTAGTCGGCTAATGAAACATGGCAAAGTAATGTCAGTGTACAGGAATGTTTGTACATCGAATGTCGGTTAAAATAACTTCATTGTGTTTCTCATGCTTGTTAGTGATGAACATTGATGTATTAGAACCTACTGTATTAATCTCTATTAATATTGACGATGTATTAAGGTTATTTGGTTAAATGAATTAAACTAAATATTTGTGATTTAGCTTAATTTCACGTATAATAGTTATTAACCCTATATTGTTCATATTTACCCACTTAAACTGAGAATGAAATCATGTGTGCTCAATGGTAAAACTGAATAGTTCAACGGAATGAATTAATGTAGAATACTATTCCTAATTTGTGGATTTATCTTGTACTCTTCTCTATAATATTTAGGATTTTTTAATTAATGCATTGTAAATGGTAATTAATAAAAATCATTTTAAACATAATATCATTAGGCTTGTTTGCATTATTTTGGGATTTAATCATTTTACCTACTCCATTAGCATTTTTGAAATTTAGAAAACCAATAAAAAAGGGAAAATATCTAAAATTCAGAGAGTAAATATATAATTTAATGAGAGTCGTACTTAGGAAATGAAATGGTACTTAAAGTCCATTTTTTATTCAGTTATTTCTATAAGCTTTGTTAACAGGAGAAAAAGTTATATTTTAACATATTAATACAATTTCAATCACTCTGTTTTGTTAATGTATAGAAATGGTATAATAAAAGCATCTATGTTTATTTAATAACTTTGCATCCATGACACGTTTCGCTCTTCCAGGCCCATAATATATTCAAGATCTTCCACCTTTTAGTATCCTCTAAATTTAGGAAATGAAGAATATATTTATTAAAAAATCACTGAATAAATCCACCTTTGCTTCTCCCTCTGAAGTCAAACTGTCAATCAGGAAAGGCTTTATTTTCTCTCTCAAATCATACAATATTCCGTCTCTGAATCCTAAGCCCAGTCGATAGTTTGCAGTCGACGATCGACAATTATAATCGATGAAAAAATTTCATCTATTTTCGGTGATAAGTTATTATAAGAAAACCCACTCGAAGTTTATCGTTAATTAACAAAAAAATATCTAAAAACTATAAAAATAAATAGATATATAAAGTTAAAAATCATATAAAGTTAAAAAATGTAAAGAAATTATGAAATGTATATAAATAATTACTTGAAGAATTTCAAAAGAATATTAAAAATTATAAAAAAATAATAAAGGGTTCTATGAAAATTATAAAAAATTATGATTATTTTATAAAAAATTATGATTTTTTTATAAAAAATTATGATTTTTTTATAAAAAATTATAAAAAATTCATAAAAAATTATAAAAATATATAAAAACATTTCAAAAACAGACTATCGTACTTCGTCTAAAGATCCCTTCGAAAGATCGCGACAGTAATGACTGAAATTATTATATTTAACGTTAAAATACCACCAATAATCCCCTAATTGACAATAACAGAGTACCTACCTACAATCATAACTTTCCTGCCTGGGTTTATATCTTCCATTTGTTCGGTAACAGAAAATCAGTTATTTGACGAACTCTGAAATCTCTTGAGCCACCCTAAGACTGTTCAATCGCCAGGACTTGACAGATCCTGGATCAAAGGATTCCTCATGCTGATCCTTACATATTTTATTATTCAGGCCACCGACCGCCTCCCTCTCCTTTGGAATATTTCTGAATTTGTATATCAAACAGAGATGGAATATAAAGAGATTCAATAAATAGAGGTTGAATATTAAACTTCCTCTTTTGAATATTGGTGACGATATCTTATTTATAGAAAAAAACATTGGTTTATGTTCGTTTTAATGTCCATATAATTTTCTGGAGGTCGATTTATACAGGGTGGGGCGTAAGTTTGGAAGCAAATGAAAGTGCATATTATAATCCAACGAAAAATATATTTAATAATATACAGTTATGTATTATTACATAAGGGTTTTAAGAATTCAAAAATCATAAATTTATTCAAAATGTCCCCCCTTGTTTTTAATAACAGCCTCAAATCTCCTCCGAACTCTTCCTACTGCGGCACGCAACTGTTCTTGTGAAATTTCCTTCCAAGATCTCTGGAGCGAACGCTTTAAATCATCCACAGTGCGATTGAATTTACCACAGGCCTTTGATCCAAGAATGGACCATACCGAAAAGTCCATAGGATTAACATCTGGGGAGCAGGGAGGCCACATTTCTTTGGACCAAAACCGTGGAAGATGGTCATGGCACCAGTTTTCAGTGACATTTGCAGTATGTGAAGTCGCGCCGTCTTGCTGAAATGTCCATAGAGTGTCATTACCTAAGTGATCCTTAGCTGACTCCAACATTGGCGTCAAAATATTCTCAATATAACATTTAGCATTGATTTTGGCGCCTTGTTCCACAAAAATTAAAGGAGATCTCAAGGTTTCTGAAACGGCGGCCCAGACCATTACTGAAGCAGGTTTCATGGTTCTGTGGACAGTTTTTTGGTTGTATGGGATGTCTTTTGTACTTTTACCAATTATTCTGTCATTCCTCCGGTTGTGAGCCATTTCCACTGTGAAATTTTTTTCGTCAGACCAAACAATTTCACCAGCCGTGCCAGACTTCAATTCTCTCAGAAGTGCTTTGCTTCTCTCCAATCTCTTTTTCTTTACAGCTTCTGACAGAGTCTGTCTCTTTTGGAGGGTGAAAGAGGACATCTTTAGGTCTTCTTTGACAACTCTTCTCATTGTTCTGGGACTCACATTAGCTGTTTTGGCTAACAATCGTATTGACCTTTTCGGGTTCCTCCTGATCTTCTCTCGGGCACATTTTATCAGTTGTTTGGTGCGTTGTGAGCGTGGTCTACCACTTCTTAGACGATCAGTCAAGTCTCCTCTCTCTTTAAAAAGCTTCACACACTTCCAAACATTCGATCTCGCTATGGAGAGAGTCTTTGAAATGACGGAATCTGACTTCCCGGCACGGTGTAGAGCAATAATGGCTTCTCTTTTGTCTGACATTTTTGAATTGATTAAATTTTTGTAAAAAATAACACTGCCACGTCATAATGTAGTATCTCTACTATAGTTCCAACCCTATCACCTACTTAGGAACTTATTTTTAAGAATTATATTAATGTTTGGAAAATTGCTTCCAAACTTACGCCCCACCCTGTATTATTAGATAAAAGTTTTAAATATAATTTATTTATAAAATCACATCAATCATATATTACTATTAATGAAAGTTACCATTGAAATTTACCATCTGTATCATAAAAATTAATTCCTTCATTTTTGAAAACAACCTAACAGAATTTTTTTTCGATTTTCATTTAAAATACAAATTTAATGGAAATTATTTAATATATTTTAGCAATGAAACTCTCATTATTGCAAGATTAAGTCGTTAAAATGTCGGAGATGTAAGATTTATAGCTTTGGTCGAAGAGAGTAAAACAAAAAGCTATTATTCTTCAGAACAGCTTTAATAATTTATAAGAAACTTCTTGTTTATTAGATACATTATTTAAGAACATGAATTGTTTGGGAAAAGAGTTATAAATTTAATGGAATTAATAGATATTAATTAGTGAGATTTTAGTGGGAGAATCAAAATGGTTGAACAATTGAAAAAGATAATCAATTATTAGAATAAATTGTTTCCAATCGAAGAAAATGACTCACAATTGAAAGAAATGATTCACAATTGGAAGAAATGACTCACAATTGAAAGAAATGATTCACAATTGAAAGAAATGATTCACAATTGAAAGAAATGATTCACAATTAAAATGAATGATTCACAATAGAGAGAAATGATTCACAATTGAAAGAAATGATTCACAATTGATAGAAATGATTCACAATTGAAAGAAATGATTCACAATTGAAAGAAATGATTCACAATTGAAAGAAATGATTCACAATTGATA
>CANNZV010005994.1:0-21705 GCA_947561585.1 Caprella mutica | reverse complement strand
CAGAACCGGCGTATGTAACTCATGTAACTGGTTTTGGTTGCGAAGAAGGTCAAGCAGTATTGCCGCCATTAGGTTGTGCTGGGTCAGAACAAATTAGTATCAATCGATCTACTTCTGAAGCATTTTATTTGAATATTATGGTAAGAACAGGAAGTGAAGATGATTTTACAATGACTGGTCCTGGGTCAGGGACGATTAATCCTGCCTCTTTTCAAGTGGTGCCAGGGACCGGTGGTTTATGGCAAGCTGCCCAAATTCAATTTAACACCACTGAAATACCAGTTAATCAATCGCATTTAATAACAAATTCTACTGATGTATTTACCTTAGCTATTGTTAATGGTGGTGCTTCTACAGGTTGTCGTTATGGTTTCTTTTCTGAATTTGCAGCAGAAATATTATTAGACCCTGGAGTTGATTTAACTATTTGTGCAAATGATACAGCAGTCCTTGCAGGGACAGTTAGTGGTGGTACTTCTACGGGGTTGTGGACTTCTTCTGGTTCAGGACAGTTTTTACCAGATGCAACTAGTTTGACTGCTTCTTATGTACCTAGTCCTGCTGATATTTCTGCAGGTAATGTGACATTGACTTTAACATCTACCGGAAACTGTACGCCTATTCAAGATGACATGGTATTAAATATTACACCTGCTCCAGTTATTGATGCAGGAACGGATGTGATAGTTTGTGAGAATAATTCATTAGTAAATTTATCAGGAAGTGTGACCATTTCTTCTGGAGGAATATGGAGTGGTGGAAACGGTACTTATACGCCAGGGAACATTAATTTAATTACAAGCTATGCCCCAACGGCAACAGAGATTAGTAATGGCATTTTAAATTTAATGTTAACTTCTACCGGAAACGGGACTTGTAATCCAGTAACTGATAATATTGAAGTTTCTTTTTCAGCATCTCCAATTGTAGATGCTGGAGCAAACCAAACAGCATGTGGAAACAGTCCAGATATTCAAATGGCCGGATCAGTTATTGGCGCAACAGGCGGAATTTGGTCTGGCGGTGCAGGAACATTTTCACCTAATGTGAATGCTTTAAATGCAACTTATACGCCTACTGCAGGTGAAGTAGCTATAGGAACAGTGACATTAACTTTAACCACAATTGGTAACGGTGATTGTCTTGCTGAGACAGATCAAGTGACATTAACTTATACAAATTCACCAACAATTGATGCTGGATTAACGCAAACATTATGTGCTAATAATATGGATGTCAATTTAGGAGGAAGTGTGACGGTTTCAACAGGTGTATTTGGTCTGGAGGACTAGGTGTTTTTACACCAAATAACTCGACATTAAATGCGGTTTATACACCAACAGTCACTGAAGTTTCTTCAGGGTCTGTCAATTTAGTTTTAACAAGTTCTGGAAATAATAACTGTGCGGCTGTTACGGATAATGTGTTGATTAATTTTTCTAATGCACCTACAGTTGATGCGGGTATTGATCAAACTGTTTGTTCAAATAATTCTAGTGTAAATCTATCTGGGGCAGTAACAATAGCGGGCGGAGGAGTTTGGTCTGGAGGCACTGGTTCTTTTGGTTCAATCACTAACTTGACAACGACCTATACGCCTTCTGCAACAGAAATTAGTAGTGGTTCTGCTACCTTAACTTTAACAACGAGTTCAAATGGAAATTGTTTAGCTGAAACAGATGATATAATGATTTCTTTTGATCCTAATCCTATTGTAAATGCGGGACCAAATTGACATCTTGTGCTAATAATCCGGCGGTAAATTTAGGTGGTACTGTTCAAAATGCAACAGGTGGACAATGGTCTGGAGGGGCAGGGAATTATTTTTCTTCTCCAACAGATTTAAACGCTGTTTATACGCCTACTACAACTGAAATTGCTGCAGGAAGTGTCAATTTAACATTAAGCTCGACAGGTAATGGTTCTTGTAATGCGGCAACTGATATTGTTAATATTATGATAACAAATTCACCAACGGCTAATGCAGGAAATGATCAAACTGTTTGTGCAAATAATGCAGACGTAACCTTAAACGGTTCTGTGTTATTAGCAACAGGAGGAACATGGTCAGGTGGATTAGGTGTGTTTACGCCGAATAATAATTCATTGAATGCCATTTATACACCAACGGCGAGTGAAATTTCTTCAGGTTCTGTAAATTTAACTTTGACAACTACAGGTAATTTATCATGTAATCCTGAGACAGATGATATGACTATTCATTTTACTGCTGCACCAAATGCAGATGCCGGTTTAGATATTACAGTATGTGAAAACAATCCTGTTGCTAATTTAGCTGGTGTTATTTCAATTGCTTCTGGTGGAGTTTGGAGTGGAGGAACAGGAACGTTTACACCTTCAAATTCAATATTAAATGCTGTTTACACACCTTCAAGTAGTGAAATTTTAAATGGTGGAACGACTTTAGCATTAACAACTACTGGAATAGGTAATTGTTTAGCAGTGACCGATAGTGTTGAAATCATTGTTAGTCCAAACCCAATTGTTAACGCTGGTAATGATCAAACAGTTTGTGTTGATAATTTAACAGTAAATTTATCTGGCTCAGTTTCTGGAATTACTAATTCTGGAATCTGGTCAAGTACTGGTTCTGGCTCATTTTTACCAAATAATACTAGTTTAAATGCTTCATATATACCAAGTGCAGCAGATTCTTTAAATGGAAGTATCACATTAACCTTAACTTCATCTAATAACGGTAGTTGTTTCGCTGTAACTGATGATATGGTTGTCTCTATTTTACCAGCTGGTTTTGCTGATGCTGGAAATGATATGACAGTTTGTGGAAATAATGCTAATATTTCATTAAATGGACAAATATCAGGTGGTGCAAGTAATGGTGTTTGGACAACAAGTGGAACAGGTGTATTTACACCTAACGATTCTACTTTGAATGCATCATATATCCCAAGTGCTTTTGATATTGCGAATGGTTCAGTCGATTTATTTTTAACGGCCAATAGCTGTAATGCAGGAATGGATCAAATAACCGTAACAATTACGCCAGCACCACTAGTATATGCAGGTGCAGATACAACCATATGTGCAACCAATTTAAATATCCCAATCAACGGGGTGGTTAGTGGTGCTTCAACTACAGGTATTTGGACAAGCTTAGGAACGGGTTCTTTTTCTCCTTCTAATACCAATTTAAATGGAATGTATAATGCCAGTGCAGCCGATTCTATTAATCAGTCAATTATTTTAGTACTAGAGTCTACAAATATTGGTAACTGTGTTTCTGTAACCGACACCTTAAATATCAATATATTCCCTACAGGTATTGTAGATGCCGGGTTCTGATCAAACACTTTGTGGAAACAATGCGCTGACTCAAATGACAGGGTCAATAACTGGAGGAGCAACAAATGGAATTTGGACGACATCTGGTTCAGGTGTATTCACACCTTCAAATACCGATTTAAATGCTATCTACAATCCAAGTGCAGGAGATATTACTTTAGGATCTGTCAATTTGGTTTTAAGTTCGACTAATAGTTGTAATGCGGCTACTGATTTTGTGAATATTACTTATACACCAGCACCAATAGTAGAAGCTGGAAGTGATTTATCAATCTGTGGCACCAATCCTACAGTAAATGTATCCGGTTCAGTAACCGGGAGCTAGTGGAGGAATATGGACAAGTACTGGTACTGGTTCTTTCAGTCCATCAAATTCAAGTTTAGTGATGTCTTATACGGCTAGTGCAGCTGATATTGCAAATGGAGGAGTGGTATTGTATTTGACAAGCACTGGAAACGGTAATTGTAATGTAGAAGTTGATTCTACTTATATCAATATTTCTACTGGGATTGTGGTAAATGCAGGTCAAGATCAAGAAATTTGTTCTTCGGCTGATTTTGCTATTTTGCAAGGACAAGTTATGAACGGATCGAGTTCAGGGGTGTGGACCACATTAGGAACAGGAACATTCTCACCAAATGATAGTTTATTAAATGTTGAATATAATTTAAGTACAGCCGATACAACCAATGGATCGGTACAATTAGTATTAACATCAACTTTTAATGGGACTTGTGCAAGCGCATCAGATACCGTAGAAATTACGTTTGGAAACTCGGTTTTCGTTTCAGCTGGAAGTGATCAAATAATATGTGCCAATGAAAATTCAGTGAATTTGAATGGATTAGTTAGTGGTGGATCTACAAGTGCTCAATGGCAGACTTTAGGGTCCGGTAGTTTTACACCTAACGACACCACCTTAAATGGAATGTATATTCCGTCTGCAACTGATTCTGTAAACGGTATGGTTAACTTAGTATTACAATCGACTAATAATGGCGGTTGTCAAGTTGGAATGGATACTGTTTTAATTCAAATTAATCATTTACCTGAAGTTTCAGTTGGACCAAATGTTAATATTTGTTCAAGTTCAGATTCTGTAATTATACAAGCAACATTAACGAATTCGTCAAGTGGATATTGGTCGACTTCAGGTTCAGGAGATTTCTTACCTTCAATAAATGATATCAATGCTTATTATAATCCAAGTGCTTTTGATATAGCAAATGGAGAAGTAGATTTATTTTTTACAACAACTGGGTCTGTTGTTTGTAGTGAAGCGGTTGATTCTTTGAAAGTAATTGTGATTAATCCTGTTTCAGTCGGGTTTATGAATCCAGAATCATGTGAATCAAATCCAATTCAATTTACTGACACAACATTAGTCAGTACAGGTACCATTCAAGAGTGGCTATGGGAATTCGGTGATGGAGACTCTTCAAATTCTCAAAACCCAATTCATGTGTATCAAAATACGGGAGTTTATGATGTTAAATTAAGTGTATTATCTAGTTTAGGTTGTGATTTTCAAATAGTGAAATCTGTGATTGTAAATGATGGTCCAACAGCCAACTTTCAATATGCTCCAAATCAACCAAAGCTAAATGAATTAGTTGAGTTTAAAGATGAATCAATAAATGCTGTTTCAATTGAATGGGATTTTGACGATAATTTTGCTACGAGCATAGAAGTTGACCCAACATATACTTATCTGGAAGCAGGGGCGTATAATGTGATACAAATTGTTACTGATGATATCGGTTGTACAGATACAATGACTCAATTGATTAATGTCTTAGATGATAATGTTTTCCCGCCAGCGGTCCCTTCAGGATTCTCGCCAAATGCGGATGGTGAAAATGATATGCTCTTAGTAAGAGGTGGACCTTTTGCAACCGTGGAATTAAAAGTTTACAATAATTGGGGGGAACGTTATTTTCGAATCGAATGATCAAACTTTAGGATGGGATGGAACCTGGAAAGGAAAATTAATGCCACCTGGAGATTATGTGTATACCGTATATGTAGTAATGGAAAGTGGAGAAATTCATGAATTAACTGGTAGTATTTCAATTATTAAATAAGAAAAAGATGAAAAAATTTATAAAATATATTTCAGTGCTTTTAATGTTTGTAACCTTTAAAAGCTATAGTCAAGACTATCATTTTTCGCAATTTGATAGATCACCAGTCAGATTAAATCCTGCATTAACGGGTGCTTTTAGCGACAAATCGTATAAGTCTGGTGTCATGTATAGAAATCAATGGAGAAATCTTTCTGCTAAGCCGTTTTCTACTTTCAATATGAGTTATGAAATGCCAATTGATAGCAAGTGGGGAATAGGCGGCTATATTTCGAATTATGATGGCGCAAAAGTGTATAATGAGTTCAATTTAGTTTTATCAGGTTCATATACTATTACAAGACCACGTAACGAAAAACATTTTTTAACAACAGGACTTCAAGCAGGTTTTATTAATAAAAATGTAAATGACCGAGATTTGACTTTTAATAATCAATATAGCAATGGTGGTTTCGACCCTGATTTAGCTAGTAATGAAAAACTTATTAAGACTGAGTAAATTTATGCCAGAAGTGAATTTTGGAATCTATTATAAATATTTTACCAGAATAAATTATATAAAATTAAGGCCATATGCTGGTTTTTCAATTTTTCATATTACTTCGCCTAAACAAGAATTCGTTGAGTCTTTTGCTGATGAATCGAGGTTGCCAAGAAGGTATTTAATTCATTTTGGATCTGAAATCATCTTCAATACCGAATTCAATATGGATGTTAAAATGAGAATGCAATGGCAAGGAAAAGGAAGTGAGTATTATTTTGGTTCTGACTTTAATTATATCATAGACCAAATGACGAATACTACTCTAAAAGCATTGTTATACTATAGAGTGAAAGATGCTTTCGTTGCAGGTTTTGGTGTCGATTATAAGAACATGACTTTTATTACTTCTTACGACATTACAACATCTGGTTTAAAATCATTTAATAATAGCAGAGGTGCATTAGAGTTTTCACTGTTTTTTGCCCCTAAAAAGTATAAAAGATAATTTTTATAGTTAAAAAGAGTCAATCAATATATAGTTTGAGTCTAAAATTAATTGACCTTCAACCTTATCGAACCTATACTTTGTTACAGATAGTTTTGATGGGTTGTAAGGCTCAATTTCTTCATAAGATTTTAATGAAATGGTTCCGTCTTTTTCAAGATTAAAATCAGGACTTTTCAAATAATCCATGAAGGCTAAATTATAATGTTTTTCAGTTTCTTTTAGAAAAAGTCCATACATACATCCACCCGTTCCACACGCACCAAGGTAAACTAAAACATCTTCTTTTTTATCTCCATTAAAGTCTGCCGATTTATAAGGTTCGGTTTTAGCAGAACTGTCTGGAAGATAAAAGTCGGCATTAAGTGGTTTAATTCTAACAAAGTTTTTCACTTTCTACTATTGTTAATTCGAACAAGTTATCACCTATAGGTTTGATTTGATTATCTCCTGAACTCTTACAACTGATTATAAGAAAAAAGAATAAATAGATTAATAAATAGTTCATGTCACATGTTTTAAAAATTAAAAGAATACCCAATACTTAAGTTAAAAATCCAAGGTGTATTCGCAATGCCTATTTCAGCTGCTTTATGGGTTTCAGACTGATTGGTTATCCGGTTAAAATAAGGTAGTTCATCATTTTCTAAAGTTGAATTTATTTTATGCCAATACCTTAAACTTGTAGATGTCGTAATTCCCTTCAGTATATTATCCATTTTTTTGAATGGTAAATATCTAAAGTAAGCACCTAACCCCGATAGTTTGCGTTGAGTACGTACCAATTAAGTTGTTTTTATCAAAGGTTTCATCATTATAATAAACTTGAAATTTATGGCTTTTTCCTTCAATTCGTAAATTTAAATTTTCTGTAATTCTATAACCAATTCCAAAACCGGTTGAATAAGGTAAATGTAATGATAAATTTTGTTCTAAAGCTTCTCCTACTACAGTTGATTCTTTGACTTCAAGTGACCATCCATGAGAGTATTCAAAGACCATTTTTTTTGTGAAATAATTAATTTCAGTATTCCAACCTTGCAAAACAAAAGGTTGGATGGTACCAAACAATAAATCAATTTCATTTGTTTTGTTTTGTGCTTGTAAATTAAAAGAATGACTAATGATTCCGATTAAAAGAATAGGTAATAATTTGCTGATTTTTTTCATGAGTACAGTATTTTGTTTGCACAAAGTAGCTACTCATTAATGTTAAACTCATTGACCTAAGTCAAGAAAATTATTTAGACGAAATTTTTTTCCGAATTCTACTTAATGTTTCTGGTTTAATATTAAGGTATGATGCAATTAAATACTGAGGAACCCTTTGTATTAAATCTGGTCGGCGAGCAATTAATTTTAAAATACCTAGTCTCTGCATTATCTAACATCAACGATTTTGCTTTTTGTTGCCAATTAATGAGTAATCCTTCAGCCATTAATCGCCCTACTTTTTCATATAAAGGACTTTGAGCATATAAGGCTTCCATTTCTTCAAACGAAATAACCATTAATTCTGTATCCTCTAAACATTTAACACTTTTTTGAGCAGGCGCATTGGTTAAAAAGCTGAAATAATCGGTAATAAATTCTTTGTCTAGCGAAAATTCATCAATCACTTGTTCGCCATCCTTATCAAAATAAACAAAGCATACTGCCTTCAATAATGAACCCAAGATTCCTGGTCACTTGACCTTCCTTGATAAAATAATCCCCTTTTTTTAAAGACTTTCGTTCAAACTTAGAAAGAAATTTTTCAATGTCTTTTTCATTTAATGGAATTATTTGCCCTAAATATTTAATAATGTCTTTTGTCATATCTGATTCTTATTTTTGGCAATTCTAAACCTAAATCATCAATTTTAAATTTCAATGGGTGACTACGTCTTCTGTTAGTAGCTAATATACCTCTTTCCTCATCACACCATCCACCACCTCTAATTATTCGGTACGATCCGTAAACTGTCTCATCATAAATGTCCGAACACCATTCCCAAACATTACCTAGCATGTCATATAGCCCAAAACTATTCGGTTTTTTAGTGCCTATTTCTTGTGTCCTATCAGCAGAGTTATCTTTATACCAAGCAATTTTATCAAGTTCGTCATATCGGTTTTCTTTTGTACCGCATTTGCATGCATATTCCCATTCGGCTTCAGTTGGTAATCTATACCCATTTGCATCCTTGTTAAAATGTATGGTTTCAGTATTTAAATCAAATGAATAACAGGGTTCTAAGCCTAACTGTTTTGAAAGATTATTACAAAAAAGAATGGTTTCTTCCCAAGTAACTGACTCAACTGGCAAATTATCTCCTTGAAAAGAACTTGGTGATTCATTAGAAATTTGCTGATAAAATTCCTGAGTAATTAAGTGTTTAGAAATTTCAAAGGACAAAATGTTTGCTGTCCATTTTTCTTTTGTTCGATCATCTCTTAAGTCAATTTTCCTTCTGGAATATCAACCATTAAATGATTTAGTTTTTCTTTTAAAGAAGTAGTTGAATTATTATGAGACATATGGTTGTAAATATAGGATTCATTTAATGAATTCCTATTCAGTAGCCTTCATGTCTTCAAAAATCCAGACCATTCGGTCTAAGAACCACATTTTGGACATATAAACTAAGCCAGTTCCAATTATTGTAATATTCAAATTCAGAATAGATAAACCTATAATTAACAATATACCACCAATAGTTTGTAAAATAGTCAATATTAAAATAGGAGTGTGATGATGTTTCGGAACAGCTAGTTTTTTTCTTAGTGACCAATACCGTTCTCCTAATACAGCTTTTGATCCCCAGCTATTAAAATGCTTTGGTTTTTTAAAAAGGGTAGGGTTAATTTTTAACCAGATTATTAGAATGCCGATTGGAATTAAGCTATACCAACCAATCCATACCCTTGACCACACTGCCAAGACAATGAAAGGTAAAGTGGAAAATCGGGGTCCAAACCGACCATGGATTAGCGTGTTTCATCCAGCTGTCTCCTTCTAAATTAAATGCTTTGGCAATTTTTTCTTCTAAGGTCATATATTTTCATTTACTTATTAAAGATACAATTTTATTAAAATTTAACATCTAAATCTAGTCGTACTCTGTAGCCTGACTCTAGGTATTGACTCTTAGAAATTAACTGTTCCACAATATATGTTTTTAATTTTAGATTGATTTTATCATTTAATTTGTAACCAGCAACTATTTCAACTCCATTAAAATTCGAAAGCCTTCCATCAGGTGAACCATATGAAGAATAGTCCCATCTCGCCCCAATCATTTTGTGCCATAAAATCAACAATAGCGTATTTTTCAATATAAGCATAAGTTACTTTTAATTGCCAATCGCCTTTGGTTTTTAGTTGTCCATAATTAAGACCTATGACCAAACTACTTTTTTGATTTTTAAGGTTGGTTAGGATGGAATCATTTTGAACATACGATTGTAAATTATAAGAATAATCGACTTCGAGTGTTATGTTTTAGGCTTTATTATTTTAAATTTAGATCCGAAATGTAAAATAGAATAATCAAGGTAATAGGTTTCGAAACCATCTGGAACATTTGGTGTGTTTTTAAAAAAATATAGCGAAGGAAAGAATTCAACTCTTTTATTGAATAAAATGAAAGTCGATTGAAAACCTTGGAAATAATTATCAAAATTGAAAGTTTGGCCATTGCTAGAAAGAATAAAATGCCCTGCATTTATATTGATTTCGTTAAGTATAGATGATTTAAATTTGAACGTTTTTTTCAAAAATACGCCTTCAGGAAAAACGTTATCGCTCCAAAATAGTTCATTATTTTTTTTAAAAGGGAAGGTGTTTTTTCCAAGCCAAAAACGAATAGATTTTAATTCGCTTTTAAAGTATAATTTTTCCAAACCAATTGGTAGTGTTCCAAACTCTTTAAACCCATCACCTAATGTTAACTGCGGGTCTTGTTGTTTTTGAGGATTTCCTGTTCTTATTCTAAATCCAGTTTCATACTTATCTGTTTTATAGGTTGCACCGGCTCTTAGTCTATATCTTAATCTCGTCCGATCATTTCTAAAAGTGCCATTTCTTTCCTTGAATGCCAATCGTGTTCTATTCTAAATCTAAAATCTCCTTCAACGTTTATTTTTGAAAAAGTTGAATCTTTTTGAGAGAAAGTGAAAATATGAAATAAAAGGAATACGATTAAAACTGTTGGCTTGGTCATTTCTCAAAATTTTTATAAAGCAGAATGCAATTTATAAAAATACTTGAAAATAGAATACCCTGATTAATTGTTCTGGCTAATAAATATCAGTTTTATGGCTGAGATTTAATTATTTTTTAAATTGAATGATAACTTTTGCACCTGTTTCATTTTCTAGAGTTATTTCACCATCTAATTGTTCGGTTAATATTTCAACTAAATATAACCCGATATTTTCAGAATAGTTATTGATGATGTTTTCCGGAAAACCTATTCCATTATCTTTTATAGTTAACTCATAAGTATCATCATTTAATTCAATTAGGTTATTAGAATTGAACCTTCGATTTTATCAGGAAAGGCATATTTTAATGAGTTTGTAATACATTCATTTAAAATCAATGCTAAAGGAATTGCTAGTTCTAAATCAAATGAAATATTTTGAGAAAATATTTCAATTTCAATATTTTCATTTATATTGGTTTGGGAGTTATAATGTGATTTGTCAATTTTTTAGCATAAGAGTCAAAATTTATTGAATTTACATTGTTATTCTTATACATCATATCATGTACCAACGACATTGATATAATTCTACTTTTTAATTCTTCCAGCACTAGAATTGATCTTGGTTCAGTTTCAATATTTTTTTGTAAGTTGAGAATACTAGTTGTCAGTTGAAAATTATTTTTCACTCTATGATGAACCTCTTGAAAAAGAATTTCTTTTTGGTCTATTAAATTTAATAAATCATTATTCTTTTTTTTGTTTTTATGGTTGGCTTTTAATGTTATAAGTGTTATGTAAGCTAGAAAGAAAACAACAATGCCTAAACTAATTAAAGCCCAAATTCTTTTTTGTTTGGTACTTTTTAATTTTTGAATAGTTTTTATATTTTCTTGTTCTATTTCTAGTTTATTTATTTTACTATCAAATTCATCTCTTTGTTTATCATAATAAAATATAAAATCGGTTATTGATTCATTTATTCTTTCAAAGTCAATGAGTTCTTTTAAATCTAGCGATTTTTTTAAAAGTTCATTTGATTTGATGTAATCATTTTTAGCTAAATAAAAATCGGATTGTGTTTTTAATAATTTATAATGCAGGTCATGATTGTTTTTTAAAAGTTTTTCTTGAGTTATTAAATGCTTAATTAGTTCATCCGCTTTCGAAAGTTCTTTGATTTGATTAAATACTCTAATTCAAAAATATCAATTTCAAGCAATTCTACTTTGTTCTCCGTTTTTAAAAAACTATCTTTTGCTAATGTTAAATAATTGAACCCTTTTTCCTTTTTGTTTTTTTCAAGGTTTATTAAACCTAATATTTTATAGGCGTATGGATATGAATTATTCATAGCCAAGTTCTTTTTAAGTTTTAAACTACGATTTGCATATTCTTCTGCCATTAAAATATGACCTAAATTAAAGTGAGCAATTGCAAGATTTCCTGTATTTATCGCATGTAATTCTTTTCCTTTGTTTGTCCTAAGTTGATTGATTATTTTCTGCGAATTCTCAAATGCATCTACTGCTCCGTTAAAATCGTTTATTTCTAACCTAGCCAATCCAATACTTGAATAGTTATAAGCTTTTATAAGTTTCATTTTTTCAAGAGTTTGCAGGGTTAATTCTTCTTCATTTTTAGAGATTAAATTAACGACTAATTCGAAATGGGCTAATCCTTTAATGAAGTTTTTTTTCATCAAGTATAAATTTCCTAAATTATAATATTGCGAATAAGATATGGCGGAATCTGGATAAGATTTTAGGATATTAATTGCTTTTTTTTCAAAGATAATAGCAGTGTCTAAATTTGAATTCAAGGTAAATGTTCTTGATTTAAGACTGTAATATTTACCTAAATAGAAATCAGATTCTAAGGAAGAGGTAAGTTGATGACAAGTGTCTAGATATTTTTTAGAGATTTGAATATTTTCTTGTAAACTTTGAAGGGCTAACTCAAATGTACGATTGAATTTTTTTATTAATTCTATTTGATCCTTCTGTTGTGGTTGACTATAAGATTGAAATTGCAAGAAAAGAAGAAAGGGGATAAATATTAATATTTTCATTTTTCATGTGGTTAGGGTGAACAAAATTAATGATAAATATCTATATTTCTTTATATTGATTGAATCTAAGAAGGTTAAGCGAATTTAAATGACGTGGTGTACAAATCAAAAAAAAACTTAGAATGGGAATAACAGTTTAGCTTGAGCTTAAGGGTGTAGATTTTTTGTTTCAAGGATTTTAAATTTTCCTCACCATACTTATTCTTTATTCGATTAAATTCTGATAATAAGATATCATGGTATTCTTTTTTATAAATGAAAGGACTATATCAAATATCAATTTATATTCAAAATAACCTATTTCTTCTTTGTTTAATAATTGTTTTATTGATTTAATGATTCGATTTTCATACACTGAAGGATAATGTTTGAGAAATAATTTAAAGCATATAAATTATTTTTAATAAATGCAATTTTTTCTATGAGAGGAATGTAGGCTTTTGTGTAAATTCTATTTTCAAATACTATGGCTCCGAATTTATATATTGAGTTAGGATTAGTCAAGATGTAACTATCCAGGATCAATAAGGTATGATCATTTTCAATGATTTCTTGATTTTCTAATTTATTAAAATAATGGTAATAGATTTCAGTAGAAACATATGAGTAGTTAATTGAACAGCCTGAAAACGAAGTTATCAATTGATCATTATTTAAATAATATTGAAATATTTCTACAAACTTTGGGCTGCTTTTATCAATAAGACCAAATGTAGCGTAAGTAGCTACAACATAGTTTGTATCTTTACTGAGCTGATATAGATCTTTAATTTTCGCAATTCTTACCAGCTTTTCATACCTTTTATACTGATCGCTAATCGCTCCTGCATATCCTGTATGTTTATCGTCAAGGCAATTGTGGTAAGCAATTCTTTGAACAATCTTAAGATGCTTTTATTCGTGAATTTATATGGTTCACACTTGTCGATTTCACTTTGGGCATGACTGGTAAATTGTATTAAAATTAAGAGGAGGAATAATTTTCTTATCATAAAATTTCTTTTTCAAATAGGTTAAATCCGACTCCTGATATCGTTTTTTGCTCAACTATTTTAAACCCTAAATTTACATAATGCTGACTGAGTTTTTTATTATTTGCATTACAGTCTAGTCTAAGGTATTGGAAGTTTTCACTTTTCGCTTTCTCTAAAATAGCATCTAAAATTATTTTTCTAGTCCCATACCTTCATAATTTTTGTGAACCACTAATGAATGTATGTATTTAGCTTGGTCATTTTTAGGTCCCCAATAGAGTTCATCAACAAATAAAATACGAACTATACCAATAGGCTGATCATCATTGTTTTCAATAAAGAAAAACTCTTCTTTAAGAATGCCTTCTTTTACCCAATTTATTTTATGTTTAGGCGGGTTATGCCAATATTGCCAGTGGTCAATGCCTTTTTTAGCAATTTTCTCAGCAGCTTGCTTGAATGTATTTAATACTTTATCTAAGTCTGAAATTTCAACTTTTATAAATTGAATATCATCTACTTTTTGATAATTCATTTATTTTAGATTTAATAGTAAATAGTTCGTAATAAGTAGCTATTATAAAAATAGTAAAAATGAATAGAATTGAAGGAATACTACTTTCAATTCGGCCAGATTGTATTGAATAAATGCTTTGAATAATTAAAGCAAAAAATAATATTATAAAAGCCACCAATGAAAGGATGCTATATCTAACTTTATATTGATTGAAATTTTGTCTTTCAATGAGATAATCAATTTGGGAAGAGACCTAATTAATGGAAACCTTACTTTCGTAAATAAGATTTCTTTTTGTTTTTCTAAAGCATAAAAATATTTGCCTTTTTGATCCATGTAGGTAGCAGAAGAAATGAAATCAAGAGATGCGTGCTTCTTTAAGGAGGCATTCCTCATTGTGTTTTCAACCTTTTCACTAGTCGAGTTTTTTAATTTGTATTGTTTTGAAATACATTTACCCTTCTTTATCTATCTCTTCAATCATTTGATGGCTTCTGGTTTAGGAGGATAAAATTTAGAAAAAACATAACCAACTATCATAGCAATTGCAAAATGATGGAGCCAAAACATCTAATTCTGCTAAATAAGCACTAATACTTTCAATCTGAGAGAAAACAAACTTAAAAAGAATGACGGATGTAAATCCTGCAATCATAGAAGCAATGGCACCTCTTTCTGAATAGCCTTTCCAGAAAAGAGAAAGGATGATAACAGGGCAAAATGTTGCCGCAATGCCCGACCATCCAAAAATCATAATCCAAAAAACTTGTCTATCAGGATATAAATTATAGAGTAGGACGGCAATACCTAAAGCGGCTAGAGCCATTATAACTGTAATTATTCTTGAAATTTTGTTAAATCTTCATCCTTTAAATCGGGTCTGAAAATCTTCTGATAAAAGTCTCTGGTCACGGCACTGGAAGCTAAAATTAATAAAGAATCGATAGTAGACATTATAGCTGACAAGACAATGGCAATGAAAATAGCTACTAGAATAGTTGGTAAGAATTCATGAGTCACCATACTTAAAACATTTTCGCCACCTGTCCCTAAAACTGCTTCTGGATCTTGACCGTTATTTGTAAAGTAAATTCTAGCAATAATCCCTATGGTTACAGCTGCTGCATCTGTCAATAAAGTAAATAATAATGCCACCCCATTTTCCTTTGTCAATTTCCCGTTCATCTTTAATGGACATAAACCTGACGTATACTTGAGGAGAACCTAAAAAACCTAATCCAATCATTGAGAATCCAAGGAGTGTAAATAAATTCATTAACCAATTATCACTTCTTCCCATCACTTGGGTTAGGGTAGTGTCAATGGCATTTAAGCCTTCAGTAATTCCTGCTCCATGGTCCATTGAAAACCAAACCACAATTGGCAATAAAATTAAACCAAAAAACATTAAAATTCCTTGGAACATATCCGACCAAACTGCAGCTACAAAACCACCAATAAAAATGTATAATAAAACAATTCCAAAGCCAATTAAAGCACCTGCTTTATAAGGAATGTCAAGCATTGATTCAAAAGCAATACCAGTCACATCCATCTGTGAAGCCACATAAATAATCACAAAAACGACTAATACCGAAGCGGCAATTATTCGTAAGGTATTTGAAGAAGATTTAAAATGACTTTGAAGATAATCGGGTATGGTAATGGCACCATAACTATCCGACCGTTTCTTAAAGCGTTTGGCCATGAATTGCCAGGAGACAAAAACACCAAGTAATTCTCCTGCAACTACCCAATAGGCGGATAAGCCTGCCATTGCCCCCATACCGGTTAGTCCAATTAATAACCAACCTGACTCACCAGTAGCCCTAGCCGAAAATGCTACGGCCCAAAAGCCCATGTTTTTTCCGCCGACATAATAGTCGCTCATGCTTTTAACTCGCCTTGATGCAAGAATGCCTATTAAGAATAAAATACCAACGTAAAAAGCTAAAACGGCAATTTTAATATAGAAATCTTGATCTTGCATAATGATTATTCTTTTGGTTAATTATTTCAAATTATTAATTGCAAATTTTGCTTTTATTTGAAAAATAGATTTATTTATTTTTTGACAAAATGCTGATAAAAATTAGATAATTTAGCATTAAATGTAAGAAAAATCACAAAAAATAGTCAAAAATAGACTATATTTGTACTGTTATGTCTTTAGTTAACCCTATCGAAATAATATCGTAAAATTTTAGGAATGACCTTTAATTTATACTGAAAAGAAATTAAAAGACGAAATCAATTTTGAGTTCAAATGAAAACAACCCTATTACCTGCCAAGTATTAAACGAATTAGTAACCGCTTTAGCTGAAGAGGAGAGGAAGGACTTTAATGAAATATTGAAATCAATAGAAGTGCCTTTGGATTCTTTTGATGATTTTTGCTCATGGTCAACGAAATCATATACAAGAAACTGTATAGTTGATAATGAAAAATTCGAATTAATATTACTTTGCTGGGAACCTGGTCAAATTACTCCAATTCACGATCATGGAGGTGAAGAATGTTGGGTTAAAGTCATTATAGGAGATTTCGAAGAAATCATTTATGAAAAAGATGAAAACGGCGGATTAAAAGCTGTAAAATCAACAAAAGCAAAAACCAACGATATTACCTATATGATCGATTTTATGGGCTTCCATAGTTTACACAATTTATCAAGTGAAAGAGGAATGTCATTACATCTATACGCTAAACCAATCAGAAATTGCAATGTGTTTGATCAAAAGTCAAAGCAATTTATTAAAAGAGAATTAGCTTATAATACTGTCGGTGGTCAAGTTACCGTATAAAAATTAGAAATTACCATGTCTGATATTAAGAATGATTTAGGCTTATTCAACGAATTAGTTGATGCCTTATTAAATGAAGAACAAAAAAATCCTGTAGCTGATAGAATTGAGGCTAGTGAATTATATGATACCATTGACCTTTCATTGAATGAAAATGGCATGGTAGACCATGATTTTAAAAATGTTTTAAAAGAGGTATTAGTCTCTACACCAAAAACGGCGACTAACTTATTTTTTAATCAACTTTTGGAGGTAGACAAGTAAAGCTGTTCTTGGTGATTTATTAGCGGTAATGCTTAATAATAGCATGTATACTTATAAGGTGGCTGGTCCGCAAGTTGTATTGAGCAAGAAATTATCAGACAATCATGTGATTTAGTAGGATATGGTGCAGGAAGTAATGGGACTTTTCCAACTGGAGGTTCAATGAGTAATTACATGGCGTTAATAATGGCGCGTGATGCAAAAGATCCAGATTTTAGAGCAAATGGTATGTCTAAACCAATGACAGTTTATACGTCTATTGAATCGCATTATTCCAATACAAAGAATATTAGTTTTGCAGGTATAGGTAAAAATAATATAAGATATATTGCTGCCGATTCGGAAGGTAAAATGATGCCTGAAAAATTAGAAGAGCAAATTAAAGCAGATATAGCAAATGGATTGGTACCAACTTATATTAATGCCACAGCAGGTACAACCGTTTTAGGGGCGTTTGATCCGATTGAGAAAATAGCGGACATAGCTGAAAAATATAAAATTTGGCTACATGTTGATGGTGCCTATGCTGGTAGTGCCATATTTAGTGAAAAATACAAACATTTATTAAAAGGTGTTGAACGTTCAGATTCATTTAGCTACAATGCGCATAAAATGTTAGGAACACCAATGACGTGTTCGGTTATTTTGGTGAATGATAAGAAAAGATTACATGAATCGTTTAGCATTGAAGCGGAATATTTATACCAGACTGATGGAGATGATTTCAATTTAGGAAAAACAATCTTTTCAGTGTGGAAGAAGAAATGATGCCTTGAAGTTTTGGACTTTATGGAAGTCAGTTGGAACGGTTGGTTTAAGAAAGATTGTTGACCAACAATTTGAATTAGCGGATATAGCTCGAGAATACGTGAGCAATAATCCTGACTATCAATTATACAGTTTTGACGATTCTATTTCAATTTGTTTTAACTATAAAAATATTGATCCTGTTGAACTCTGTACTGCTTTATATGAGCATCAAGAAACAGTGGTAGGTTTTGGATCGTTTAACGAAGATACATTTATCAGAATAGTGACCATTAATGCTAATAATTCGAAAGGAGAAATTTTAAATTTCTTTAAAGTATTAGAAGATTTTGTAGCTAAGAACCCTGACTTAAAAAAAATCGAAAAAGCCGACTTAGTTAGTTAGTTAGTTAGTTAGTTAGTTAGTTAGTTAGTTAGTTAGTTAGTTAGTTAGTGGTTTTGAGTTAATGGAAGTTTACTTTAAAATTTGATAGATTAATTATTCTTTCAACTCCACATACCCAGGGTTGCCATGTAAACATTTTATGATTTGATTTTCACCTGGGGCTCCAGCATGGTAATGATATCCTCTTATTTCATCAGCATGCCCGCCACATTCATCAAGGTCGGTTGGTTTATTCCCATTTTTATCCAATAAAGCAAAAATACCAAAACCATCAATAGCATAACCAATCATAGGCGAATGACTGTCAGGCTGTGAAATTTCTTTAGTAGATCCTGTTACAGCATGGTAATGGTAACCACCATGTGGATTTACGTGGCCGCCATGATCATCTAAAGGAGCAATTGTATGAGCAGCCAAAATGGCGTGTGTTGGGGCAGGAGGATCAAATTTGACACTATTAAAAGCCAGTCCAATTCCACCTCTTTTAAATTCATGAATTGAAGTCGTATAAACAGGGTTTACAGGTATTACAAAGGTTGTGATTTGGTCTTTAAAATACTCTGGTAAACATTCCACACAATAATTTTGATATTCTTCTTCTACATTTGGTTTAGCAGCAGCTAAACAACCTGCCTTCGTTTTGGTCACTCGGATAGTACCGTCTTCTGTATATTTTCCATTTTTTGTCATCATAAAACTCATCTAATTTAGCAATGAAATGGCCCGAAAGATCATATACTTTACCATCTTTGAACCAAATACCAGCTTTTTCAATCCCATCTTTGATAAGAGAAGGACACCAAGGCCCCATTTGATGTTCTGAGGCTTGCGAATTTGATTTAATGATATAACATAAAGTAGAGATGCCATTCAGTTTTATAGTTTCCGTTTTTAAGTCTTCTAAAAAGTTTTGTTTGATAAAGTAAGTCGGGTCGACTGGCACTGTTTTTATGCCAGTTTCAATTTGTGGTTTTGTAAAACTTCCACAACTAGAAATTATGGCGACGATAGAGAGTAAAAGGATTAATTTATACATGTTTAGAGTATTTACCCTTTTGACATGTAAAGAATTAATATCCTTCTGATACGATTAAATTTCTTTTGCTGAAATTAAAAACAAACCAAAATCCAAATATTCTGGGTCGCCAGCATGAATTAGGGTATCTTTTTTCCATTCAATTTCTAAAGTTGCTCCTTGAGAAAATTTATAGTCTTCTGTGTAAATATAATTAACTGTATCTTGTTTGTTGAGGGCTGTGAAAAACCAATAATCATAATCCAGATTAGAAGAAATATATGTCACAGTATCGATATAGGTTTGTCCAATAGTAATTGTAGACTTGATATTTGTTTGCTCTTGACGACTAGTTTCGTTTTTAAGGGGGTGTTTTGGTTTATTCTTTAAATCTTTCATAATGTTTCTAAAAACATAATCGTGTTCTTGTTCTATGCCAATGCGTTCTAATGGTTGCCAATAAAACCTTGGAAATAATTCAGAAGAATAGGTCGTAATTCTTGTCATTTTACATTTATTTCCTTCAACTTCATCAAATCTATATTCTGCTTGTTTAAAACCTAACCATTTTCTACCTGTTAATTGATAGTCAATAATTTTCATTTTCATTAATCGACCAGTATCTAATGCTGTAATTTCTTGAATAATCTGCCCACCTTCAAAATAACAGGTTCTTCTTGCCCCCACTTTTTCAGCTTCTAAAATACATTTTTGAGGTACGGGTAAATCTAATTTCATTAAAAATGTATGCGCTACATCTAAGGTGTCGACCGATTTAATGACATCATAAACTTCCATAGGTGTGTATGGCAAAATGATAGTCGATTCGATACTTACAATTTTTTGCTCATTTTCAGTTAGTTTATGTTCAATCATCCCAATTGTTGTAAACATAATGAAGGGAATAATGGTTGCTTTTAAAGTGAATTGATCATCTTTTTTTTGAGACAATTTCTTATTTAGGTACTTTAAAAGATATCCTAAAGCAATAGCGCATATGACTATAGGTAGCGCCATAAGTATGCAAATCATACCTTCTAAGTTATTTGCTAATAATAGAATAAAGAAGACAGCTGTAGAAAAAATTAACCCTACAATACTTGCTTCTTTTATTGTTGACTTCCCTAGAATGTATCCAAGAGATAAGGGCAGAAATACAAAGAAAGAAATCCCATATCCAACTAAGTCTTTTTCTAGCAATAAAAAACCTAGACCTAAAAATACGATTGTGATTAGCGCTGAAAGGATGAATTCTTTTTTCATATTGATAATTACTTAAAGTATAATATTAATCAATTTTGAATTAAGAAATGAAACATTCAATAAAATACATGATATAATCCCCAATAATAGAAGCTGATGATTAGAGCTAAATAAATGAGTAAATTAATATAGAAGATTGACTTTAATTTGGTTTTATAAGTTATCAAACTCAAAGGAATAATGCTCAATATTAATATAAAAGGCAGGTAAGAAGAGAGACTAATCAATAATGAATTATGGTTATGATAAGGTGCATCAAAATAGTAAATATTGATATTTGTAGTCAAAACAAAGAGATAATAAAAAAGAAAGAAGTTTAGAATGATAAAAATGATTTTAAGAATGCTGTTTGATTCTTTTCTTTTAAAAATTGAGTAGATATAAAAAAGGGCGAGTAGAAATAGGATACCACCAATAATGACCATTAGTATTCTGATTAAATTCTGATTAAATGGGGTTTTATAGGAAATTAATCTTTCAAATTGAGCGTTCTTTGGAAATAAACCAGGTAAGCTAATAGAATGATTTCCTTTTGATAATTCGTTGGCTAGATTAAATTGTATTGTTGTGTCAAAACTGTGATAGAAATAAAGATTTATTAATCCATTTTCTAAATCCCAAATGGAAGTTAATAAGGTGCCGTCTCCATTTCTTTTTCGGCTGACTGACATTGTATCGGATAATGAACGACAAAAATTAAGAGTTGTATTTGGAAAATGATTTTTTAAAAAATCTTGCCCATTTTTAAATTTTGTTTGTTTTCTTGCGGTATGATTTTTAGTGATAGACGGACAGAAATTTGCCAGAAGATAAGTGGGGTCGTTTCCTTCAATTAATTTATAGGGTTCAACAATTAAATAATTTCCTGATGGATCGATATAGATATAGACATCATCAATAAAATAACTATAATCGTATTTTTCAATAAATTCTTTGACTTCATTGGTGTTTTTACAATTATGCATAATTGTAGTCAAATAAGATACTTCATTGCTAATTTGTTTTTTATGGGTTTGGTCAATCTCTTTTTTAGGATAATATGCAACTAATCTAGC
>CANNZV010005993.1:0-21705 GCA_947561585.1 Caprella mutica | reverse complement strand
CCCGGGATCATCATAATTCTGTCCCTGAAATCGCTCTCTTCCATATCATTTCTGTTCATGAAGAGGAGATATCTACCATTAACGATCTGAAGCAAGAAGATTTCTTAATTAGAAATAGTATATGCACATTGTATGCACGACCAAGTTTCCGATATAAAACATTCTACATTTATTTACCTTTTCCATTGCTTCAAGCCTGTCCTTCACGAAGCCATTTTTCTCTACAATATTAGCGTAAATTTTCTTCAGATTATCTTCTTTAGCACTCTGAAGATACAAAATATTGTAAAAAATATATGGTTGTCAGATGATTATATTTACCGTATATTACTCTTTCGTATAATTTTGTATAAACTGGTATGGTATCCAAATTGAAGTTAATTTTTGGATTTCCCAACCTTGAAAGAGATCGAAGGTTGGAAAATCTTTACTCAATCATATTTTTACATATTAACACTATTTATTGTATGATGACGAGATCCTTTACCAAGCTCTTTAACCATAATGAGTTTGACATGTGTTTTCTAAGCACATCCTTTTTATATTAATTTTTGTATTTCATTTCATTCCTTCAAATTGATTGGCCTTTTTAACTTTGTTCCTACATAAATACCAAATATATTTTTGTATCTAAATGTTAAAAAATACTTACGTATCGGCATAAATGTAGGAAATTAATTGTAATGTGGCAATGTGAGGCAATGTAGAAAAACAGCTAGGAACGCTACATTCCAAGTTTTCATTGAGTATGCACACATGCGCAAGCTGTGATTGGATCGCACTCCACCCAATCACAGCTCTGCTCTCTCAGTTTCTAATGTCTTATATTCCTATGTATTCTTTTCTCTTTATATGTTCAATATTTCACTTGAAATTTAGTACACAATAGTTTACTATAAATATTCTAACAACTTGTAAAAAATATAGTACCGTAGGTTTGTAAACAAAACATCAGTTTTTAAACACATGTAAAATATTCCTGCGCATTCTGATAGACAAATTCATTAGGGTTTATAATCAAATGGAAGAAAAACATCACTATGTTTGTATTGATTTGATAAATACCTTCAAACTTGTCTCAACAGACCAGCCTTTGATGACCAAAAAGTTATAAGATCCATCTTCCAGAACCTCATCCAAATTATTAAACATCATCGAAGTTTTTTTCACAGCCAAGAGCGAATACAACAAACTGGTGTAATGGATGCTCACAAGCAGAGTGAAAACGAAAATGTTGAGGAACATTATTCTGCCACTCACACTGGATGGAGAAGAACTATTTGCTTTGAGAAAACAAAATAAATGTTACTGTAAATTCCAAAGTTATATATCTGTCAGTAAGAAATTAATTAAACTGACAATATATATTATATGACAATATTTTTTCTTATCTTCATGAAGTCCTTTGAAACGAATTGAATTACATTGGGCTGTCAACGCTCCGAAGACGATCGTAAAACTTTCCGATAGAGGGATCTTTACATACTCAGCTGGACTCTTTTTATTGATGATGTAATAGAGTATTGCGAATAAACACAAAGTAATTGATACACAAAACCAAGAAAATGGAGAAAGCTCAGCTAAATAGATTTCCCAAACTGATCCAATATGTTCAGTTTTCTTTATTACCAGCGAATATCTGGAGAGGAATAAAAGTAATTCAGTATTTACAAGAAAATATTTTCTGTCAAAATGTAATTCAATCAATTTACTGTTTTCTGATAGAATCAGTAAAGTTTAAAAATATTGAATACTAAATTTCTTGTACCCTATATTTTCCAGAGGTACAAGAAAATTTATCACTGACGACCGAGCCAAAGTATTGTCCAGATTTGCTGTGATTATATCTCCATTACCAGCTGCCAACTCGCCAACTACTCCTGTCCAATTACCATCCGAGTTTAAAGAACCCCACTGTCTGTCTGCAGCAGGTCTGTACGTGCACCTGTGAGAATAATGTAATTTCACATCATAGAACATAGCATTTTATTCTATATAGAATAGTCTTATATCAGAAACGTACGTGAAATTTAAATAGCGTCCTAATGCTTCCGCTATCGTAAAGTACAATCCGATTAGTTGCCACTGGTTTTCGCCAAGTTGAACTAATCTGTTGTTGGAGACGTCTCCCTGTTGATTGAATTTGCAATTCGTTATGTATTCATTTGTAAATGTTTGAAAAAGTACAAAGTTTCACTGAAGTAGTTTTCATACCTCACCCAGACATTGCAGATTAGTTCCGAGTAAATTCATCCTTCTCGAGGTTTTATCCTTCATGGGTATCTCAATTTTGGATTCTGGATTCTGATTTTTGTTCAAGATTCTTTATTTGCAACACATTGATAAGTATTTCTATCTAAGAGGTAACAATTCTTACCCATTGACCAATCAGTATTGATTGAGATGTCCTTTCAATTTTGACAGTATAAATTTCCCAGAATTTGTAAAGACCATCTTCTTGTCTTCCGATAGAATCCTTTTTCACAAAAGTTACCTTCAAAAATTTGTTAATACTTTTGAAATATAAATGTCAAGATATTTATAACATTAGTTCTGTATTAATTGTTGTATGTTTTGGATAAATACTGAAATATTTCAGCTATAAAAATATAATTATTTCTCCGGTTATGATTACCTGATTGTCTAAGGGTAACTTTAGTTTTTCAATAACACTATTTTCATAGAGCTCAACGACGAGAAATGGAAGCCTACTGTAATAATCTGAAGGAAGAAACTGAACCTGGAAGATATAATTTGATATTATCATATTTGTAAGCTCACTATATAAAATTCTATGTCATTAGATATTCACAATATTGACGAGATTGAAATTATCCTATATTACCATAATTCAAATATGAATTTAATTTTGCATTTATTGTTATTAGGTTTAACAGTTGATATAACTTCCTACTTTTTCAACAACTTCTTCCTGGTCATGGATGAGAATTACTAGCCCATCTTGTGGAGAGAAGCCAAGTTTCGCCCGTTCAATTACTTCTTCAAAATTTGTATTTTTGTCAATGATCATCACTGAAGAGTAGAAAGGAAGCGTTGATAGAGCACCAATAAAGCAACCTGAACAAGAAAGGACATTTTAACTCTCTTGTAAATATCATCCAAATGATCAACTATGATAAATTTGAAAATCTGCGCATACCAGGTACAGAATCGGAAATGAGAAAAACGGATTTTCCATATTCGAAGAAATGCATATAATCTGTAATCAATTTCAGTATATGGTCACTAAAAGTTTGTACATTAAAGATAGGAGAGTTATCTTTATAACAATCTTCCATGTTATAGCTTCCAGATTCAGATGACTCCGATAAAACCAGAATAATTATCAGACTAAGTTTCAGCATGGTTAGGAGTGAAAGTTGACCAAGTGGTGCCTATCACAAGTCTTGTGGACATATGAAGAACAGTTTTGCCACTTACAACACTAATTCTATTAGGGAATCAATAAAACAAACGTCGTTGATGATACATAGCTGAATTAGTTACTCCTTTGTTGTGAAACCCAGATCAATCGTTCAATAGGTTACAGTTATCTCTAATGAATTACTAATGCCGATCTTCCTTTGCGAATTCAAGTAAAAGATTTGTGTGAGAGTTATTTCACTAATTAGTGTTTCTAAAATTTACGTACTTCTATATTTCTTGATAAAATATGTATACAACAGTTTCGAATAATAAACGAAAATGTTAATCTAATACCTTAAAATTCATTATTAAATCAATTATTATTATTAACAATAAATCTATATTCTTATTTCAAGTAGGTATTGTGTCTTAATCCTAATAAACAGGGATTATAAAAAGGTAATCATTTTACTAAAAACTATCACGCTCAGTGAATTCATAGTTTGTATTGTGAAACTAAGAGATATGAATTAGTAATTCCTAGTTTTTTATTGAGATACAATATATAATGTCAATGGTAATTTGACGAAAGATTAGATGTAAATTATTTATGATCAATGTGATATTTGTAAAAAATTATAGTTTCCAACATATTGAGAATTTAAAATTTCATATCATCCACAAAAATAAACAAAGTTAACAAAATTTCATTCTCCTTTACATATAATATTTTTGTGTACAATTAAAATTGAACAAATCTTCCTTTAATTATAAAATGTGACACCAAGTTATAAAAAGGAAAATATCAGAATATTAAAAATCAAACTGTTTATTGATTGGATAGAACTAGTGAAATTTTCAAATGACAATTGTGGACGGAAAATATAGTGTTGAGCTAATCTAGGATTAGCAGTGCAACTACTTCGAATGTCAAATTTTCTAAAACCTCCTGATCGATTATACAAGTTTACTGGATTTATATTTTTAATGATGATATATAGTAACATAAATTAAATACTATAATATATTATAATAAAACTGTAAAACCGAATAATAAATCTTAAAGAAATACATTTAAAGAACTATAACGGATTTCCATAAATTTCTCATATAGTAGAAAATTGGTTTCTCTCGAGAAGATTAGTTTTAATAGCATTTACAAAAAAGCAGAAATATATTTGTAAAAGGCATTGGGAATATACATTGATTTAGTGTTTAAATATTGTTGTGCGTATCCATGGATATTCATCGACAATGAGTGCTGTTATTAGAAGTAATTTGATTACTTGCAAACGTTAATAACCAATTTGGTAGAGCTGTGTGAATTTTCTAACATTATCTGCATATATTAGTACCTTTAACGTCGTGAAGTGTGCTATGAGCGGGTATAGACCATACTCTTATTCTTTTTTCGAATTACTGGTTGGATGTTACAGACAAACCAAGGGATGAGTTCTTAATACAAATGAACAAACTGAGATAATCAGTGACATAGATAATTATGTAAAGAGTTTCCTTGAAAAATAAATAATAGGATCACATATAGAATCGTCACCCCAGTCAAGTTAACGATGACGATTAACTTTTGAGCGACGATTTTACGAATCTGCATGTGTACTTCCCGGAGGTGATCTTTACACATGTGTGATTTCTGGGGTGAATATTCTGGGTCTAGGAAAATTGATCGAAAGCAATTAACCGAAAGCAATTGATCGAATGGAAAATTGATAGAAGTAAGTTCCTCTGGTAATCCATGGCTTTAGTTATCATTGTCAATTAGTGTAAATTGATCCAATATAATTTTCGATCAATTTTGTTTCGGTCAATTCTCCATTTGATCAATTGTTGTGCGATCAATTTTCCTTTCGATCAATTTTCCATTCGACCAATTTTCCTTTCGACCAATTTTCCATTCGACCAATTTTCCATTCTATCAATAATTGCTTTCGATAAATTGCTTTCGGTCAATTTTGTTTATATTGTAGAACTCAAGATATTATGAAGCTGTAGAATTTAAGATATTATGAATTATATATTTGAGATATAATAATTCAATTGTAGAATTCAAGATATTATTAATACATTGTTAAATATTAAATTGAATAATCTCAAATACTATTTCAATATAGTATCATAGTTGCAAAAGATAACAATAAAGATTCTTCAAAGTAATCAAATTACCCATCATTCTGCCGCAGAATAATCATCATATTTCAAGAATAATCATCCCACTCCGAATGACGTTTCGATTGGAGTAATCATATGTAGAGTTCGAATTCTTTGGTTGAAAATTCTACAAATGTGAAATCTTGTGATGACTATTATACATATGATTAACTGATAATTTAGTAATTGGAAAACTGGGATTTTTTTAGAATCAAATTCAAAATATAATTGATGTATTATGCTCGTAAAAATTAATACAGTTCTTCACATAATCGAACAATTACGGTGTTAATGATTATTTCATGTAAGTAAGACCCAGATCATTTATGATTAGCGATATGGATTGTATATGTTAACTGCGTTACAAATGAGAATAAATAACTGATATTATGTCTCGTGGCAAATTTTTGCTGGGAATGAAGATAATACAGATGTGATAAATAGTAACAATTGATGAGTAATGAAAAGAGTGCTGCATTAAAAATATTATCACAGTCATCCTTTAAACTTAGAAAATGAAGGCAATTAATATATTTCATCGAATGAAGGTTGTATGCATGCAATGAAACAACAATAATATTTCATTATATTTCTTTTCAAACTCTGAAATAAATATTTCTTTCACCAAAATAAATTTCTATGTTTATACTGTTTGATGATTAAAATGTTGATTATACGAAAAACGTATTATTGCCAGTAGCATTATTAGTTTAAGTACTATTGTAATGAATGATCGTTTGTGTATAGCTGACATAGATATTGAGCGAAAAATATGTTACTATTAAAGGCAAAGGAGGGAAAAGATCCCTATGTACTTTGAATACAAATATATTAAGACTATGATACATATTAGATTTATAAGATCACTCATATATCACTTAGGAAATGTCAAAGTAGAGTTGCAGTTTAAGGTAGATAATATTATATAAATAGAAACTGAAGTAAAAAAATACATGCAAAAAATATAATTTTAATGTGATATCCAATGCCCAACCAGCATAAATTTTAATGGAATATTAATTCCCCACCCACCTTTTATTTCAACAAACTTCCTAATGCATAACCACCTAAGATCTTACCAGAGAATTCAACCCTTTACAACCTTACATTTAGCAGAACATCCAATGACTAATCTTCTCAAAATTTTAGTAGACTATCCATTGTATCCAATACCTAACTACCTTACTTTTTACCGGACTAACCTGTACCTACCAATCTTCCACAACTATTACTATCAATGGGTGTATTTTTATAGCTCATCATATACAGGATATTCACCTGTCTAATTAACCGATATCAATTTCATCGAATTTTGCACCCAATTTGATGAATATTTAAACGTAGGGAATTAATTAAAACAACCATGCAATCCAGATACAGGATTACAATTTACATACCCAATGTTTTTCTGAACCAAATATGATTTACTCAAAATACTGCTACAATAGTTTACATTTATTACTCAATATAAAAGTAATTGGAAATCTTCCAATTCCGATAGTAAATAATATTAACTATTTAATAAGAAGTTTCTCTTTGAAAGGATAGTCTGAACCTATAAATTATTTTCAGTTTTCAAACTACAGAAACAGTTTTTCTTGAAATGTGGTTAACAAACCTTACTCTCAGAATCATTAATTTTGCACAAAGGCCATTGACGAAAAAGATAACAAATGATATAATATATTTGATATGTGCTAACAAACTCCAAAATTAGCTGACATGAATAAACAAGCTAATGAATTCTTTGTGGCTCTCGACTAGTCAATTTGTCAAATTTAATTCAATGAATTATTCATGAATCACTTTCTTTGTGAATTCGTCAGGGAAATTAATGATTCATATCGGCATACCATTCCGGATTACTTTCATGAGAAGTATGTTGTTGTAACCAGATTATTTTGTATACTATTTTACTCAATAAATATTATCATTGTTGTGAAAATGATGTAAATTTGATGTAACTGATTAACTTATATAAGCAGTTTAACAGATTGCTCTTGATGTTATGTTGCATATTTTCTGCAATCTTCTTAATGTTCACCTATACTGTATTTAATCATACTGTTTTGATGTGAGTACTGATAATTTCTCTCGGTTGTCGTATATCTCATGTATGGGAGAAGTTTGATTAAATCTTGGAAATCTGTATCTTTTTGAATAAATCATTACAATAATTGTGCATAGTTGTCATTGAAATATCTGTTTTCATTCACTTTGTTTTAGTGAAATGGATATATTATGTAAATATATCAAAATATATTGCATAATGCATAGTTCAATATGGTTACATTTCGATAAAAGAGATTTGTATAAAGTTAAAAATTGTAACAAATTAAAAATAAGGTGTCACTATTTATCTGAAATGTTAGACTAGGCAATTCAACTTAAAAAATTCATTTAAAATCTGAGATTGTTTACCTTCATTAGTGTTTCTTTGAAAGAAATGCATGTGTGAACACATTTTAAGAAATATTTTGATCAATTTGGTCATATTTTGATAAATATGGTCACATTTTGATAAATTTGTTCATATTTTGATAAATTTGGTCATTTCTTGATAAATATGGTCATATTTTGATAAATAGGGTCATATATTGATAAATTTGGTCATATTTTGATAAATATGGTCATATTTTGATAAATAGGGTCATATTTTGATAAATATGGTCATATTTTGATAAATAAGGTCATATTTTAATAAATTTGGTCATATTTTGATAAATATGGTCATATTTCGATAAATAAGGTCATATTTTAATAAATTTGGTCATTTTCTGATAAACCCGTACACGGTTGCTCGTAACATGCCTGTATCCCGAAAAAGTGTTCACTTACCAACTTAGTCATATATTCATTAGAAGAGGTAGAGGTTCCAAGCAGGGCTTATTACAAAGGTAAAAATGTTGTTCTCCGTGTCACGCTAATCGTATTTTTGGTAACTTCTACCGACTTGCGAAATAATGGCCTAAAGTACGCAAATTTTTTTAATGAGTGTGTTAGAAGAACATGTGCCATTTCGTTCCTATAGCTCTTTTATATTTTTTTATGAGCTATTTTGACAGAGTATTTTATGTTGAAGCCGATGCTACCTGTGTTTTTTTTGTAAACCTAATGGTTCAGAAGTTGTGAACATTTTTTTGGAGAAAACTCATTTTTGCCTATTTTATCAAAGTACCGAAGGTATTTATGTAAGAATAACACATTATACTAATAAAATGGTGCTCTAAACGATGCAGATGTTATAATTTATAATCAACTGACCATATGTTTTCTCACGCAACACACCTCTCCCGTCCGCATATCGGGACATACTGACCATGCACACAGGTCAAAAATTACTCCCCCCCCCCCTATCTCCTAAAACTCCAACAGCTCCCACTTTTGACCTCTATTACGTGATAGAGCTTGACGAGACGATTCTGGTGGTATAAAACAACTTTAACTTTGTTGATGTGCCACATAAACAGATTACTGTCCCAAAATATGGCCACCATCCTTTTACGGGTATGGACATAAATATATATAAATAGTTGTAAAAACGAATCTTAATTTGAAAACGTCTATTGAAAATAGAATTTCTATTATCTATACCAAAGTCATACGAACAGCTTGATAAAATAAAATAATACGAGCTTTGATAAATACAGTTATTAAAGGAGATTTAAATAATGTTAAAAAAGATCTAAATTATAAAAGATTTAAATTAAGTGATCACATAATAAACTTTACATTAATTTTACATTAATACCACTTAAAACTATTTCTAGAAATCTGATACTTCATTAGAAGTTGCTCAATTAATACAATAAAGCAGCAAACAAAACAAACAGTAATGTAGAACAAGAATAGAATCATAAGTTGGTTGAAATCGACCGCCTCGACAGTCCCATCTTCTATGATTCTCTTCGGAGGAAGCCAATCAGACTTCATTTTGTCCAATACACTATTTTCGATCAATTTGATCAATCTGAAAAAAAACATCACATTAGCATAACATTAAATTATATTTTGGCTGATAATAATAAAAACAATACTCACCCAGCATTGAATATATCAGTGCAAGGAGATCCTTGTTTAACAGCAAATCCTGATCCACCAACAAAATACCTTCCTGGGATTATCATTACTCTGTCTCTAAAATCGCTCTCTTCTATTTCATATCTATTCATGAAGAGGAGATTTCTACCGCTAATTATCTGTAGCAAAAATCATTTATTAGAAATCCAATTTATGTACACTGTGCTACCATATCTCAGATATACAACATATTACAATTCATTACCTTTTCCATAGCTTCAAGTCTGTCTTTCACGAAGCCATTTTGTTTGACAATATATATGTCATCGAAGATTTTCTATTAGCTAAGAGCGAATACAACAAACTGTTGTAATGGATGCTCACAAGCAGAGTGAATACGAAAATATTGAAAAACATTATTCTTCCACTCACACTGGATGGTGGCGAGCTATTTGCTTTAAGAAGACAAAATAAATGTTTCTACAAATCAAATAGGTATTCACCAGACTGATAGAAACTAAATAAAGGGGTCAACTCATCAAATTTGGTAAATTCAAAGAACAATTTTTTTCAGGCTTTCGGGTCCAAATTTTTATAGGGCTATGGTCACTAGAACCAACCAGCAATGGTTGTTAAAACTTATTTTTTTATTTAGTTGGAGAAGGAACAATAAGCAGTGTACTTCCAAAGAAAAACGTAACATTTTTCAGAAAAATCGGTCCCCAAATAAAAAGGTTCCTCATTGAACAGACAATAAATATTATATAATAATAATTTCCAGACTCTGTATGATACTTTGAGTTGGTTTGAATTAACTTGGGCAGTCAACGCTCCAAAAACAATAGTGAAACTTTCAAATATAGGGATCTTCACATATTCAGCCGGACTGTATTTATTGATGATGTAATAGAGTATTGCGAATATACACAAGGTAATTGATATGCAGAGCCAAGAGGTAGGAGAAAGCTCAGATAAATATATTTCCCAAGCAGATCCAATATTTCCAGATTTCCTTATTATCAACGAATATCTGAAAACCAATATTAGTATTACCGAAAGAAAACATTTCTCCCAAACCGTTATTTCATAGAAATTTAAAAGATAAAACCTAGCTTCTTTCTACCCGACATTTTCTACAGGAACGAGAAAATCAAAGATCCCGACTGTCTATCAGCAGCAGGTCTGTACGTACACCTATGAATAATAATAACATATTTTTGCATTAAAAAACAGAAATAAAATTGCATAGTCTATAAGAATGGATTAATCTTTCACTAGGAACTAACGTGAAATTTATATACTGTTCCATTGCCTCCGTTATCGTAAAATACAAGCCGGTTAGCTGCCACTTATTCTCGTCAAGTGAAACGATTCTGTTGTTGGAAACGTCTCCCTGTTGATATTATTTGGCATTATTCTTTTAGTAAATTCCTGATAAAGCTTAGATTATCACAGACTTCTTTTAAATAGTTACCTCGCCAAGACATTGCAGATTACTTCCCAGTAAATTCATTCTTCTCAAAGTTTCATCTTGAATTGGTATCTCAATTTTAGATTCTGGACTCTGTTTGAGTTCAAAATGTTGATATGGAATTTTTACAAATATTTGTCTCATCTCAAAGTAATCATTCTCACCCATTGACCAATCAATATCAGTGGAGATGTTCTTTCATCATTAACCGAATAAATTTCCCAGAATATATATAGAAATCTATGTTCTTGTCTTCCGTAAGAGTCTCTTTTCGCAAAAGTCACCTTTAAATAATTAATACTTAGAAACAGGAGAATTCCCTACCAATAAATTACTATTCATAGTGATATGGATGTGTCAAATTGAAAATTTCTAAAACGATGTATACGTATTACGTAGGTAACGAAATTGAAACAAACTTAATTTCATCGAATTTGTTCAAGAGATGCATCAAGAATATGTAACAATTTATTCATGAATTCGAAGTATGCAGAAATATAGCATGTGTGACAGGTTATTATAAATTTAGAACCATTGTGCTAGGGTCGAATTGGGGAATCACTGCGCATACCCTTTTTATGGGGGTTTATACTCACCTCCTATAATTTTTAAAACAACTAATTTCAGCTTAAATCTGATTGCACCATCATTTAAAGGGTCATCTTTTCTCCCATAACGATCATGACGCACTATCATCCTACTAGTATTCCTTTAGGTAAGTCGCGATAAATGTGGTGCTCTCAAAGTGATCTTAAAAAGTTTGCACCGGTGATTTTTTAATCCTGCAAACTCTCGTATAACTCTAGAACCAAGATTTATAGATTCATACTGTTTTAACATGTTAACACAAACATTAACAGTTACATTATGTCAATTTTTCAAGTTCTCAGTTTTAACGGTTTTCCCGCCACAACCGTGCGCAGTGATACCCCATATAATAAAGAGGTAGAGGGATATCACTGCACATCATTAATAACCTTATTTTTTTGTAATTAAATATAAATATTATTGATTAACAATAAACTTACAATCGTAGTAACTATGTTACTTGATGTGGGGGTTATTAAAACAGGGAGAGGGGGTATTTATGTGGAGGGATGAGAGGTTATTGAATTAAATATTGATTAACAATAAACCTACGGTCGTATTATATTATTTGATATTAGTATTAAGTAGTTAACTAGTTACGTAAAATTTAAGAGTTAAATTTGTTGCATATTCATTAAATATGTGTTTAAAAATTTTGGGACAATTTTATTGGGGAGAGGTCATTTAGTTAGGGAAACGCAGATATTTAGATAGGGAAGAGGGGGGATTCAGATGAGGAAGTATGGAGTTTGGATGGGGGGAGGGGAAAATAGATGAGGAAGAGGGGGATTTAGATAGGGTAGGAGTGGATTTAGCTAGGAAGAGAGTGGGATTTCGATGAGAGGAGAGGGGGGATTGATATAGAAGGAGATGGGGAATTAGATGGGAAGGGAGGGGGATTTAGATGGGAGGAGGACTTTTTAGATGGGGAAGGAAGGGGGTTTAGATGGGGAGGGGAGGCGTATTTATAAGATGAGGAGAAGTTGATTTGGTGAGGGAGAGGAGTGTTGTATTTACGGAATGCGCAGTAATACCCCTTCCTGTGCACCCCTATACACACACCAAAAGTTGCGCAAGAAAAATGGCCAATAAGTATTTTATTTATATATATATTATTTCAAAACTGGTTGAGAACCATCCTCATTCATGATTATTTCATCACGAGAAAAAGAGTTTCTCTTGTACATTTTGTTTTTGAGTATATACTGAGTTTGCGGGATTTTGCGCAGTGATACCCCGTCCGACCCTATATTATTTTCGATTCTAGAAAATTTCGGTCTTGGAAAATTAGTTTCGGAAAATTCGGTCTCAGTTTATAATGGTGTTATTTACGAACAATAATAGAAAAGTTAAAATTATGAGTACTAAAATGTGTAATGTATTTATTAAAAGCGGATAACATCATCAACCGTTGTAAAATGATACGTAACATTAGTAATGTTGACATTTATCTAACATGAGATTCGAACGGAAAATTCGGTCTCGGAAATTTCAGTCTCGGAATTCTTGGTCTCAGGTATGAATAAAACTTAGGAGTTAAATACATGGGGGGGGGGGGGCGTGCCGCCTTCTGAACCCCCTGCCAGGTTATCAAACAATCATGAGCTGTGCAGTACAACAAACTGTCGGATACAGTAAACTACAGAACTGTAATTTTTTTTGAGAGGTCATTTATAATTCTAAGACCGAATATTCAGAGACTGAAATTTCCAGCCACCATCGTTTTCCTATATGATCGATATACATTAGTTTAATATAAAAACAAATACGAGCTATTTCAAATAGATAAAACTAAATCTTTATTCATTATTACCTGATTATCCATGGGTAACATCAAATTTTCTATGACACTATTTTCATAGAGCTCAAAAACGAGAAATGGAAGCCTTCTGTATAAATCTGGAGGAAGAAACTGAACCTGGAAAAAAAGGGAGAAAATAAAGATTACCCCATGTTATCAGATATTCACAATCTTCAATTTTTCTCCATTTTGCAATATTGGAATATTTTTATATCTAGTTTCACTAATTCGAGTTGACGAGAACAATATTGATTAAATATTTTATATTACCATAATTATATTTATTAACAAACTAAGTCATTGTTTTGAATTTGTTATGATTAGTATTACTATAAATATAATTTATCACCTTATCAACAACATCTTTTTGGTCATGGATGAGAATTACTAGTCCATCTTGTGGAGAGAAGCCAAGTTTCGCCCGTTCAATTACTTCTTCAAAATTTGAATTTTTGTCAATGATCATCACTGAAGAGTAGAAAGGTAGCGTTGATAGAGCACCAATAAAGCAACCTGAATAAGAAAGGACATTTACGATTTCCAGTAAATTATATCCAAATTATCAACTGTAATGAAAATCTAACTGTGAAAATCTACACATACCTAGTACAGAATCGGAAACGAGAAAAACAGATTTTCCAAAATCGAAGAAATTCATATAATCTATAATCAATTCCAACAAATGATGATTAAATTCTTTTTGATTGAAGAGAGGAAAGTAATCACTATAACATTTTTTCTTATTATAGCCTCCACACTCAGATAACTTCAATAGTACCAGAATTATCAGACTAAGTCTGAGCATGGTTAAGAGTGAAGATTTACTAAGTGGTGCCTATCACACTTCTGCCTGGCTTATGAAGTACAATAATTTACCCACTTTGACTAATGATGCAAATAGTTGCAATCAATAATACGTACGTCGTTGAAGTAGAAATACAGAAATATATAGTTAGTGTTGTCATGAAATATTGATAAATCTTTTAATGAGATACTCGATATATCTAGGAAATAATTATTGCTTGACTTCCTTTATGAATATTTAACTTTGAAAGACTATCATAGGACTCATTGAAGTTTCAGATACGCTAATCACTTAATAATGAAAGCTACGTCTTACATATTTCTAATTTAGTTCATTCTATATGTCATATACATATCAAAATGTTATTACATCTGCGAGTGTGAACGGGTGTTTTACTATTAAAGATATTATACGACTATTTTGAAGCTCATTATTTAATAGGTTTGTTGTTGTTATTCCTAGCGGTAAGTAATGATGAGTATAACAAAGTCATTTTCTCACTAAGGCTATCATGATCAATGAATCTTTAAATTCTATAGAGGAACTATTAGCTTCCATAGCTTTCGTGCATACTGATATAAATTGATAGCTTCTTAGATACTGAGAATTCTTAGTTCTTACATAATAAGAATTCTTTTTCCATGAATAGATAATTCGTACTTATTTTCATATATTAGGAATTCATAGTTTGATTATTATCAATAATGTATTAGTATATATTTTTATTGATGTCATTTATGGAGAATACATAGATCTCGTCGATAGTGATACAACCCAGAAGATTGAAGTAATTCATTCTTCCAGCTAAATGAAATGAGCATGTGAACATTGAGTCCAAATTAATTGCTTTCAAGGTACAGATTCACATAGAGGAAAAACGGTTTTATCGTATTGGAAGAAATTTGTAAAGTCATTAACCCTAATTGGACTGACAAAATTTGAGAGGATTCTTTACACATTGATATTTAGAAAACAAGCGGCTCGAATTATACGATTTTTTGTCATATAACAGCTTTTATCATATAAATGTACTTGGAAAAATTTTATTTACCCAAAATTAGTGTTATCATATTGAATGAGTTCGGTTTGTAGAGCTTAAGGGGACCGTCCCTGGAAAAATCGCATAATTTAGAAAAAATCATTGCTTCAATAATTGCTTTATAACCTTCTTATAGTATGTGCAAAATATCAGAGCTCTAGTGTAACTCTAACCCCCTGGAAAGAGGGAGAAAGGAAAGGGGCTACGCGTGGGTTAGGGACTCAATATGCACTCTAAAAACGCAATTATCTCGCTACATCTGGTATCTATCCTGCCACTAATGGCACACACATTGAAGTGGACAAAAAACTTTGTCTCAGTTACCCGCTACACCTC
The DNA here is from genome assembly GCA_947561585.1 of Caprella mutica. Lineage (NCBI taxonomy): Eukaryota > Metazoa > Arthropoda > Malacostraca > Amphipoda > Caprellidae > Caprella > Caprella mutica. The sequence continues at coordinate 6,113 of CANNZV010005993.1, read as the reverse complement.
ATAGGAGTAGGATGCAACGTGTCAGATAATCAATTTTTGAATGGGATTTTCCAGTAGTTCAAAAAAGCTACAAATTTGGGTATTCAAAAGCCTAAGGCGTTTACAATTTTTAACCTACGGCATTGGTGTTGTGTTGCATTTAATTTTCCAAGGAATTCCCAACAAAACACTTGAAGTGGAATTTTGATTTTCGAATTACATAGTTTATAAAATTTGTGATTAAAAAAATCCATTTTATACGAATTCTTTTTTCCAAAACCAATTGGAAAATGAAAATTCCACTTCGGATAGTTTGTTGATCATCTCTTGGAGAATCGAATGCAAAAAACCCAAAAGCCGTAGGTTCAAAATTGTAAGAGCCTCTTTTAGAAAAAGGGTTTAAATTCGTTCAAAATTCGAATAACTCGTTTTCTATGTGCCGAATCGAAAAAAATTCACGAACAAAAACGATAGGGAATTTAATTTTATATTTGAATACCAAGTTTCAGAACCATGTTTAAATTAATAAAAAAGTTATCAAAAACCCAAGACGGTCCCCTTAACCTCCTCACTCAGTATTTTAAGTGTTAATCAATTCATGGATTTGGTGACTGAATAAAATTTCACAAAAGTGAAATTTGATTTGAATTTCTTCTTGCATCTCTACTAAAATCAAAAAGACGATTTCTATATTGTTGAATAAGATAAAATGATGATCACTTTAGCTTGTAAACAAATATAATGCTATATATGTTAGTTGGTACTTTTTCTAGACATCTGATTTAAAAAGTCATTAACTTTTAAAGTCAATAACTCACTTAACACATATTTTACTTATATATTAACAATAAGAGCTTTATATTATAAGATTTTATAACAATAAGAATGCTCTTTTAAATGTATTATTATATGCAATGTACAATTATAAAATGTATAGTAATATTATTTGGATTAATAAATATAGCAATAGGACTGTACTTGTTTTTTTATTTAATATCAATATCATTGTAACTAAAGCATGTGTCAATTTAATATTAAGATATAGGCATTAGTCATACCTATAATCATTGATTCTCATTAATCGAGAAATTAGATCAAAATTAGAAAAAAATGTGGTTGTAATTTGAAAAAGTAAGAGTCATATTATAATCAAACATTAGTCTAGAAAATGAAATTTATATTGTCTATTGGAAATTGTTAATAACCAATTCATTTAAAGAAATGAATCTTAAATTTATTACTCCAGACGTAAAAGAATATTTTTTTATAATGTTGAAATAAATTAAATTTATCTAAAGATGTATACTTAGGGATTATCCAATAGACTTTACAATAATTCCATAATAATTTTAGTTAATAGTATTTCTAGATATCGAATGGTACATCGAAAAATTCTCTATGAGCAGAACAAGGCAACAAACGAAACACACAGTAATGTAGAACAAGAACAGAAACACCATTTGGTTGAACTCGATAGCCTTGACTTCTTTCTTGTCTCTGATTCTCTCAGAAGGAAGCCAATCAGACTCCATTTTATCCATCAGTCCATTTTCGATCAAACTGATAATTCTGCAAAAAATCACATTGGTATAATAACCTTCCATATATTTTCACGATAACCATGAGTGATTGAAAAGAATGCATCTCACCCAGCATTGAATATATCAGTGTAAGGTGATCCTTCTCTAATTGCAAATCCTGATCCACCAACAAAATACTCTCCGGGGATTGTCATAATTCTGTCCCTGAAATCGCTCTCTTCCATATCATATCTATTCATAAAGAGTAGATATCTACCGCTAAATATCTGGGGCAAGAAATTTCGTTAACTAGAAATCCAATATTGTGTACACACTGTTACTACGTTCCAGATATACAACACCTTACAGTTGTTCACCTTTTCCATAGCTTCAACTCTGTTCTTCACGAAGCCATTTTTCTCGACAATATTCGCGTAAACTTTCTTCAAGTTATCTTCTTTAGCAATCTGAAGATAGAAAATATTATGATCAAAGGGCAGAATAAGGTTTTAAATGAGCATTATAACCCTTTTACATATTTAAAAGAAATATATTACCAAATTCAATCAATAAATTATAATGGAATTAAATTTCAAAAGATTAAATGGAAACTATATATAAGTTTGAGACATCGAAAGTTATGAGAGGATTATATAAAACTTCTTAATATATTGACAGGATCAAACATCATGTTTGTATGAAAAGTTTATTTTTACTGATGTAATAAATACCTTCAAATTTGTCTCAACCGAATAGCCTTTGATGACCAAAAAGTTATAAGATCCATCTTCCAATACTTCATCTAAATTATTGAACATCGTTGAAGTTTTTATCACTGCCAAGCGTGAATACAGCAAACTGGTGTAATGGATGCTCACAAGCAGAGTGAAAACGAAAATGTTGAGGAACATTATTCTTCCACTCACACTGGATGGTGGCGAACTATTTGCTTTAAGAAAACAAACAAAAATTTGCAGCAAATCAGATAGTTATTCTTCAGATTGTTAAAACTGTTAGAAACTAATAGTCTTAAACTAACAATAAATATTAATTGACAATAATTCTCTATCTTTGTATGATCCTTTGAGTTGATTAATTACCTTGTGCGGTCAACGCTCCGAAAACAATAGTGAAACTTTCAGACAGAGGGATCTTTGCATCCTCAGTCGGACTACTTTTAACGATGATGTAATAGAGTATTGTGAATAAACACAGAATGATTGATACGCAAAGCCATGAAGTAGGAGAAAGCTCTGCTAAATAGATTTCCCAAGCAGATCCAATATTTTCAGCTTTTTTCATTATCAGTGAATATCTGGAAAAGAATATCAGTGATATTAGAGAATTTTTACTCTTTCAAATCTATACTTCAAACTAAGTTCGTAGCTTAGATAATTATGTTCTACCCAATATTTTCCAGAGGTACAAGAAAATCAATGACTGTAGACCGAGTCAGAGTATTGTCCAGATTCGCTGTGATTAGATCGCCTTTACCAGCTGCCAACTCGCCAACCATTCCAGTCCAAGTTTCATCCGAGTTCAAAGATCCCCACTGTCTGTCTGCAGCAGGTCTGTACGTACACCTGTGTATAAATGAATAAATTTTGCATTATAAAGCAGAAGGGTTATTGCATTTTCTAAAATAATGTATTAGTCTTTCATTAGGAACATACGTGAAATTTAAATACTGCCCCATTGCCTCGGATATCGTAAAGTACAAGCCGATTAGTTGCCACTTATTCTCGCCAAGTGTCACGATTCTGTTGTTGGAAACGTCTCCCTGTTGATATTATTTGGCATTATTGCATTGTAAAGTCCTGATAAAGATTAAATTATCACTAAGAAAAGTTTGAGATTATTTACCTCGCCAAGACATTGCAGATTAGTTCCCAGTAGATTCATCCGTCTCGAGGTTTTATCCTTCATGAGTATCTCAATCTTGGATTCTGGAGTCTGATTTTTGTTATAAATTTCAATTTAGAAAATTTTATTATTTATTTTTTTTAAATTTTAAAAAGTAGTCATTCTCACCCATTGGCCAATCAATATTGGTGGAGAAGTTCTTTCGTCTTCAACCGAATAAATTTCCCAGAATTTATAAGGGTATCCAAGTACGTGTACTCCGAAAGTATCTCTTTTTACAAAAGTCACCTTCAAAAGAATATTGATAATTTGAAACAGGAGAATTTTCTATATCAATGAATTAGTATGCATGTGAAAAATAATTTTTTTATGATTTGAAGTTGGTGACGAAATGAAAGCGAACTTAATATCATTGATTCTGTTCAAAAGACGCATCAATCATATAATACAATTGCAAATCTTTTATGAAATATGTATTCAAAGTTTCCAGATATGCCAAATAATGCCTGAGAGGTCCATAACTAATATAATACGTCTTGAGTCTACCAATTCCTACATGTACCGATTGAATTCACTGAACAACTAAAATCTTTATCTATTCAAAGTACCAAATAAAATATACCTGATTTTCTAGTGGCAACTTTAAATTTTCAATAAGACTATTTTCATAGAGCTCAAAGACGAGAAATGGAAGCCTTCTGTATATATCTGGAGAAAGAAACTGAACCTGGAAATTAAAATTATTTTAACATTTTTGTGGAAATTGTATATTACTTAATCAAAATCTGGGCTACATTATTTTCACTATGTCCAATTTTTTCTTTCATTTTGCAATATTGAAATATATTCATATCCACTTACACTTATTTCGAATTGACAAAAATAATAATTATTATATATTCTATTTTACCATAATTCAAATTGTATTCTATTAAAAATAAATAAATACCTACATCTGATAATATTAGATCTAAAAATTTGTATAACTTCCCACTTTTTCAACAACTTCTTTCTGGTCATGGATGAGAATTACAAGTTCATCTTCTGGAGAGTAGCCAATTTTCGCCCGTTCAATTACTTCTTCAAAATTTAAATTTTTGTCAATGGTCATCACGGAAGAGTAGAAAGGAAGCGTTAATAGAGCACCAATGAAGCAACCTGAACAAAGAGCAACAAGAAAGGACATTTATACTTTTTAGTAAATATCATTCAAATGGTCAACCACTCTAACTGTGAAAATCCGCACATACCCGGTACAGAATCGGAAATAAGAAAAACGGATTTTCTATATTCGAAGAAATTCATGTAATCTATAACTATTTCCAGCATATGGTGATTAAATTCTTTCAGATTGAAGATAGAAGAGTCTTTATAACGATGTTTAATATCATAGCCTCTAGATTCAGATAACTCCAATAATACCAGAATCATCAGACTAAGTCTGAGCATGGTTAGGAGAGAAGGTTTACCAAGTGGTACCTACCACGCTTCTGTAGGACTTATGAACAATAATTATAGCAACTTTGAACATTATATGAGCAATGGAAATCAATTAAGCAAATTTCGTTGACGTAACAAAGCCTAATTAGTTACTTCTTTGTAGTGAAATCTAGATTAATCATGTTAGAGGCTATAATTATCCTCATTGAATATTTATTGATGAATTTCCTTTGTAAATTTAAGTGAAGGAGTTCTATATTTAACTTTGTTACGACTTTTTTCACTCTTTGAAGTTTGTGACTCTTGATAAAATATGAAACTGATTCGAATAAGAAAATAAAATATTATATTACAGTCTTAGAGTTCATAATTTATTGTCATAAACAAATTATCTAACTCTGATTTATAAATGGGTAACGTGCCATTAACTTCATTAGTTGTGGATATAGCAAAATAAAAGAAATATGATCAATGAGTTTATAGTTTCTATCGAAAAAATATGTGATGTAAATTGACCTATTTCCCACAAAATAAAATTGAACATAATTTCTTTATTTTGTAAACCATAATGAGCTAGACGTGTGTTCTGTTAAGCAAATCTTTTTTTAATTACTTTATATCTCTCATGTTATTCCCTTAAAATAGGAATAAACAACTGGACTTTATATTTTAAACTTCGCAAAATATGTTTGAATCCTCCCAAAATAAACTCCTAATACAGGGGACTTTAAATCTCAGGTCTCGAAAAACCATGATGGTTCACTATACAATATGGTTCTAGGTAAATTGCTCGAAAACAATTGCTCGAAAGACAATTGCTCGAAAACAATTGCTCGAAAAACAATTGCTCGAATGAACAATTGCTCGAAAGAACAATTGCTCGAAAGACAATTGCTCGAAAAACAATTGCTCGAACGAACAATTGATCGAAAGAACATTGCTCGAAATATCAAATTGCTCGAATGAACAAAATTGCTCGAATTATAAAATTGCACAGTTTTCGATTTTATAATAGTCAGTTATTCATGAAGTGGATCTGCAACTAACAATCCTTGTTTCTTTATAGTAATTGATCATTAATCATTCTATAAATGCTTTTAATTATTACTCATTCTGCTTAATTTTTTTTAGACCGTTTGTGTCATCTCGTATCATGTGGATCAGTACTATTCATGTTTTTTATCGTTAAACCTGAAAATTTTTGTAGATTAATTTATTACTAGCCCATATGTATGTGGCACCTTATTTGGTGAAATAACTCAAAGTTTTGGCAGAGTTTTAATTAATCTACAAAAAATTTCAGGTTTTATG